>JASDQU011029485.1:0-11083 GCA_032191745.1 Picea mariana
AAGATTCCACTTGGGAAGATGAGTCTTTTATACAGAAGCATCCAGAGTTACTCAAGCGTTGTGGACAACACTTGTCTCAAGGGGAGGGGCATGTTAAGCCCTAATGTTGGCCCATTACACCTTAATTGGGGCATATTAGATTAGTAATGCTATTTTATTTATGTCGGCTTTAGGCCATTAGTTGTAATTTAGATTGGTAATGTTATTTTAATTATGTCGGCTTTAGGCCATTATTTGTAATCATACCTCCTAGTCTCCTATATATACCAAGGATACATTTTCATTTTGAATCATCTTGTACTTGAACATTTAAGTGGGGTAAAATGAGGTTGCCCCCTCGAAGAGGCTTATTATCTGATATTATCTCTTTTTCAAGGCGTTGAGTACTTTTCTAGAGGTTTTTGTATGCTATATTGATGTTTGGTTCTTAACATAGAAAGAGCTTCAGATTGAATTGCATAATCATTATCTTTTGTATTCTCTAGAAATCGAATAACATAATGTTGTAATAGTGATATATGGAAGGGCTTCTCAAAAACAGGAAATTCTCTAGCTCCAATGAAAACCCTCCATAATGGTTTCTTCCATTTGTCTCCTTGAAGGAATATGAACATTAATTGAATTTTCCATCGATACGGAACCTTCCTCTCTATAAAAAATTCTCCATGACTGCTGGCTCCAAATAAGGACTATCCTTGTAGCTCTCTCGGCCTTAACCAACATTGCAGAACAATTGTGCTCCTTTCTATACCAAATGAGATCCCAAAACAAGCCACTCATTTCACTGTGTTAATGGTAAAATTATTCCTTCATGAGGGGACGAAGGAAAAAACTTGTGAGAAAAATATTATCAAAGTTTAAGGCCTCACCAAGACTAGTTATAGCATTGTTTCTATTCCCATCCTCGCCACTAGGTGATAAAAGAACAGATGGTAATGACTTTTCATCTCCTTCTCCCGCATGAATAGAAACCATAACTTGACTAGGCTTATGAAAAGATAATAAATATTCTTGAAGTGCTTTTAAATAATATACTATCTTGGAAGCTTTGAAATGAAATTTAACATCATAATACAGACTACCACCCAAAAATAAACTATATGATCGTGTTGAAGTTTGAACAACCATATCACCCTTTTTAGAAGGCCATTGCTACTATTATTTTGATCAATTATTTTAGTTTCAAGACATGGGATAACTTAGTTGAATTGATCCCTAGATATATCGTCCTAGGCGACCAATAAAAGGAGGAATAGCAGGTTGGATTATATCAAGTTTAACAACAATATATTGTGTGTTTACTTGAAATTTACCATCGATGTTGATGGTATCAATATTCAAACAACTGAACAAAATCGTGTTACAAACCTTTCAAAAAATGAAAAACATTTTCCTTTATCAATGCTCATCTGTTACTTGTTAACTGGACATTTCAATTGCAATCATTCACTTCCTAAGTGAACCCTACTAGGAGAAACAATGAGAGCCAATAGCCAAAGTAATAGAAATAACTATCAGCATTGAAATGGGAATTTACAGGGTGATTTAAGAGATATATTCTACTCTGAGACATGAAAGTTCCATGTCGACACATCTAAACACTACCATCACTGTATGTTTGAACTTCAAGTTTCAAATGATATATTCTGCTCCATTTCCACTCCATGAAATAACATTATAACCCCATTACTTCTGTATCGACAGATAAATCTTGAATTTTGGTGGAAACTCCTCTTCACCCTATATACAAACACATAAAAAATACCACCACTAGCACCTCTTGAGTTTACTTCCACAGTTCCTCGAGATTTATAATAGGAGTATTTCTTGACATTTATCATGAGTTTTCCTTTTAACGTTTAGTGTTTAAAATAACACAAGACACTTGACATTTTTAAGCTCGGATGCATTTGAATATTTTTCTTTGACAGTTGAGTGTGAGGGAATTTGAGCTTGGTTCCCTTTTTATTTCTTTATTGGATATATCCCACATTGATGTGAGAAATGAAACCTGAACTATTTATATGCATTAATATTCACACTTGGAATCGACGCGTTGAGAAAATGAAAACACCCCTTGTGGGCTCATCCTCATCGTGGCTTGTGTAGCTTGACTCAAGCGCTGAATTCAAAGTTGTCTTGTGCTATGTGTTGGCATGTGACTTGGATATTTGGGATGAAACAAGATAATTGGGCCTTGGGCCCACTGATTTTTTCCAAAATTCATAAAAACCCTGTTATACATCCGAGGACCACATAAGCCTTAAAAACCCAATTTTTACTTGCAAAAATTGAAAAAATTAGGCCAAAAGAACCTGAATATTTTGACCTCAATACACTTAATCCCAAGAGCACAATCACCTTATAAAATTCAATCTTGACCAAAATTTACATGTTCTAAATTTGGCTCCAATCGGGGTGGTGTCCTCCCTGTGAGGCACCAAAGAACCAGTAGACCATTTTCCTGATGCATTGGGCTGCTACAAACCTCTTACACCCTGTCACTTGCAACTTGTTACTTGTACCTTCTCTTTCCCAAACCTTCAACTAGAAACAAGATTGAAAACTGGAAACCAAATTGTACACTTCTAAAGACTACTATTGTTATCTTAAAACACATACTGAAAACTGAATTAAACTGTTGAAAATGATGCTCAACTGTGAGCTTATTGGCACACAATCCTACTCTAATCTATTGAAGACAACTGCTAAATCAAGTGACATGAAAAATCCATTGTATCCAATCAAGTAACCAATACAATAATTTGACTCCTTCACCATGCTCGATCAAAATCAAAAGAAGAACATGTAATAGAAATGGCAACTAATAATAGATCTGTCTTTCGCAATGGAAACATGGTTGAACCTTCCAATTGGGAAAACCTTCCATATATTTAGCTACAGGATCATAGAATGTATGTTATGTTTGTCGAATCTCAATATACCTTATAACTAGATTATCATGTTTGCTATGTTCATATGTTATAATCATATCAACCCATTGTTTTAACTGTGAATTATATAACCAATTCCCAAAAATAAAATAAAAACTCCTTAATCTTGAAATCAAAGGGCAGCACAACCTCCTTTTGTTTTGACTGAAAAAGGTTTTCACAAGATTGATTTTGATATTGGAAATTGTGGGATTGTATTTGAGCGTCTAAAACTTCAATATATTTCTCAAGGTTTTCATCAAACTCCTCCAAAAATTGGATTTTGTCTTCGGAGATACATTTGCATGACTTTAAATGAGACAAAACTAAAGAAAAATTTTCCTCCACTTCATCCTCGATGTAGATATCATTCCATTCTTTAAAACCTTGAATAGAAATAGAGGGTGCTGCAAATTTTGTCTTTTCCATCAATGTTTCCAAAAAGATAACCCAAAAAACTAAAAAAGATCCTATGGATTTAGCAGGTAAACCTTCTACCCAACTTCTACATTTTCCTTGGAACGAATCATAAAACATTCTAAGGAATACATGTTCATGTCTGACTCTAAGAAGCTTGGTAAAGTCACAATTTTTTTATATATGCTTCAAAGTCAAACTCAAATCCTCTCCACTAAATTTGGAAAACCAAGAAGGTCTATAAAATCCAAATATGCATACCTTCCTTAAAAAATATTCATCTGTAGGAAGAAGATTTGGAAAACCAAGAAGGTCTATAAAATCCAAATATTCATACCTTGAAACAATCGTAGCAGCATCTTAGTTCTTCATCAAATCCAGTGGATTCTCCAATGCTTTTCTCAAACAATGATATCATCTAACAGTGGAGTAGCCATGAAAACTTTAAAATATGGATTCTTCTAAAAATAGAGTCACCCAGTGAATGATGCATAGCATCTCATGTTTGATTATTATTCACCATCAGTAATCAAATCTGATCTTTGTTTTTCTCTCCTCGGAAAAATGAAACTCTCATTCTCCAACAACGACACCAAAATGTTAGCACTATGTAAATCACATAGGTAACCACAAAACCACTTTAGAACTGAAACTAGCCCTTTCAGTTCAGAGAGGGATCTCTCTTGTCACTTGATCTCTGAAAGATAAGTTTTCTCTTAAGGATCAATGGCTAGATATTGATTGAATGAAGAAATTTATAAATTTTGTTGGCAGGAAGGAAAAGGAATCTGTTGGGAAATAGAGTCAACTTTGAAGCAAATGGAACTATCAGTGACTGGTGGGTAGAACTATCAAGGAAACATAGGATAGATAGGTGATAATATTTTAGTTTAAAATATTTTTATTATATAATGGAAGAAAAAGAAAACAATTAACTACATTCAGAGCACTAGCTGGGATGAATTCTGATTGAGTTAAGAAGAAATAACAATACTTAAATTTCTTGAATATAAAGCATCAATATCAGATGAATTTCAGATCATTAGATTTCCAATTTAAGTATATAAAGGTTGCAGATGAAATGAGAAAAGAAAAGAGGAGGTACATACATGAGAGACAAAAACACACTTCTTATCACCACCACAAGAATCTCTGGTATGAATAGCATTGTACTTCTACACTATTATTTCATTTAACTTCAGAAAAATTACAAAACGTTCAAGTCAAAATCTCCTCTACACTTCTGCCAACCCTTTGTACATTCAAAATGATCCAATATAAAGCAAAAATCCATCCCTAAGCTAGATATTTCAAGCTTCAACCACTCTCCTTCAAATTTGGATCTGATTACATTAAAATAGGAACAAACTTCAAATTGCTTGCTAAAAATAGAAGTTTGTTTTTGTTGGTTGTGGAGCCTGATTATCTTCCTGATTCAGAGGTCTTTTACTTTCAGTCGTGTTTATACCCCATGAAGTATTTACACCCTAGAAGTATGTACACTCTTCCACATTAGGGAATGAAGAGGGGGGGTACCCCCTCTGCGGGGTCCGGGGGGACTATCCCCCCAGCTGGGGGGTCTGGGGGCAAGTGGTCCCCCAGCAAGGGTTCAGGGGCGAAGCCCCCAAAGGAAAAATTGCCTTGTAAATGTATATTGTATTTTCATTGTAAATATGGACCATTCATTATAAGGTCGCAGATCTAACGGTAGAGATTATGTTAGGGTTTTTTTCCCTAGAAGGCAACCCTCTTTTATGAGGGAAATGTATTGCGGCTATGGTTGATGGCGAATATTGTATTCTGAGATAGGAGACTGTGAGAGAAAGAAGAGGAAGTTACAACGAGTTTGTTGTAGGTTGTATCCTTTCATATGTTGTATAATAATAAAGGAAGGACCTGGCAATTTCTCTGGTGGACGTAGCCCACACTGGGTGAACCACGTAAATTTGTGTCTCTATGGTATTGTGTATCTTCTGTGTTTTGTTTCCACATTTGTTTTATTTTATTGCTCCATGGTCCTGTTTTTTTAACAGTTTTGACTATATTAAATACATAACAATATTTCAAAAATGAATATTCTTCCACATGCTTTCGAAATTTAAGACTGATGTGAGTCACTTAGTATAGTTGGAGATGATCTTCGGTTGATCCAAATGCCGACATGTCTCCTTGACATGTTTGCATAGTATGTTGTTGCAACTCGTTGTGTAACTGTAAGCTACAACAGTTGTGTAGTGTGTTTACATAGCGGGTATTTCTTTCAGTTGTCTTCACATAATTGGTTGTGCAAGGAAACACTTATTTTCATCATCCTCGTGTTGTTAGTGAGATCCTTGTCACAATCATTCATATGCTCATGAATTCTCAATTCCATTTCCCTGTTTTCCTGTTGGATATGAGCAATGGTGAAATGAGGTTTTTGAAACTAATCTTTAAGCTCTTTAATTTCCTATGGAAATTGATCTTTCCAAGATGGCTCAAAAATTACAACATCCAGTAATCTCTCAGGAATAGAAAGGGCTTCATCTTGAATTACATAATCATTGTATTTTATATGCTCTAGAAATTGAATAACATAATGTTTTAATAGTGATATATGGCAGGGCTTCTCAAAAACAGGAAATGCTCCATCTCCAATGCAAACCCTCCATAATTATTTCTTCCATTTGGCTCCTTGAAGGTGTATGAACATTAATCTAATTTTCCATCAATATAGGACCTTCCTCTCTATGCACAATTCTCCATGATTGTCGGCTCCAAATAAGGACTGTGCTTATATCTCTCTCAACCTTAACCAACATTGTAGAACAATCGTGCTCCTTACTAGACTAGATGAGATCTCAAAACAATCCATTGATTTCACTATGTTAATGGTAAAAATGAATATTCCTTCATGAGGGGATGAAGGAAAAAACTTCTGAGAAAAATATTATCAAAGTTTAAGGCTTCACCAGGACTAGTTATAACATTGTTTCTATTCTCATCCTCACCACTAAGTGATAAAAGAACATATGGTATTTTAGCTCCTTCTCCCACATGAATATAAACCATAACTTGACTAGGCTTATGAAAAAAAAAAAATTATGTTCCAATTGTTTTTAAATGATATCCTATCTTGGAGGCTTCAACGTGAAACTCGACATCATAATACATACTACCAACCAAAAACAAACCATCTGATCATGTTGAAGTTTGAAAAACCATATCACCCTTTTTAGAAGGCCATTGATACTATTATTTTGAGCAATTATTTTAGTGTCAACACCTAGGATAACTTAGTGGAATTGATCCCTAGATATATCGTCCTGGGTGACCAACAAAAGGAGGATTAGCAAGTTGGCTTCCATCGGTTTTAATGACAATATATTGTGTATTTACTTGAACTTTACCATCAATGTTGATGGTATTAATAGTCGAACAACTAAACAAAATCATGTTACAAACCTTTCAGAAAATGAAAACCATTCTCCTTTATCAATGCTCCTCTGTTACTTGTTAACTAGATATTTCAATTGTATTCATCCACTTCGTAAATGTACCCTGTTGGGAGAAACGATGAGAGCCAATAGCCAAAGTAACAGAAAGAACATTCAGCATATAAATGGGAATTTACATGGTGATTTAAGAGATATATTATGCTCTGAGACATGAATGTCCCATCTCGACACATCTAAACACTACCGTCACTGTATGTTTGACCCACAAGTTTGAAATTATATATTCTTCTTGATTGCCAATCCATGAAACAACATTGTAACCTCATGATTTTTGTATAGGAAGATAAATTTTGAATTTTGGTGGAAACTCCTCTTCACCCTATATATAAAAACAAAACAAATACCATTGCTAGCACCTCTTAAGTTTCTTCCACAGTTCCTCAATATTTATAATAGGAGTATCTTTTGACATTTATCATGAGTTTTCCTTTTAACATTTGGCGTTTGAAATAAGACAAGACACTTGACATTTGGTAGGTCGGATGCATCTAAATAATTTTATTTGACCGCTGAGTGTGAGGGAATTTGAGCTTGGCGCCCTTTTTATTTTTTTATTGGATATATCCCACCTTTATGTGATAAAAGAAACCTAAATTGTTTACATGCATTAATAGTCACACTTGGAACCAACGCGTTGAGAAAATGAAAACGCCCCTTGTGAACTCATCCTCCTCGTGGATTGTGTAACTTGACTCGAGCGTTGGATTGAAAGTTTTCATGTGCTACGTGTTGGCATGTGACTTGGATATTTGGGATGAAACAAGAGAATTGGGCCTCGAGCCCACTAATTTTTTCTAAAATTCCTAAAAACCATGTTATACATCCGAGGACCACATAACCCTTTAAAACCCAATTTTTACTTTCCAAACTTGAAAATTTTGGCCAAAAGAACCTGAAGATTTTGACCTCAATACACTTAATCCCAAGAACACAATCACCTTGTAAAATTCAATATTGTCCAAAATTTACATGTGATAACATCGGCTCCAATGGGAATTGGGTCCTCCCTATGAGGCACCAAAGAATAGGTAGGTCATGTTCTTGATCCATTGGGTTGCTACAAACCTCTTACAGCCTGCCACTTGCAACCTGTTACTTGTACCTTTTCTTTCCCAAACCTTTAGATGGAAACAAAATTGCAAACTAGAAACCAAATTGTACACTACTAAAGACTACTACTGCCATATTAAATCACATACTAAAAATTGAATTAAACTACTAAAAATGATGCTCAATTGTGAGCTTATTGGCACACAATCCTACTCTAATCTACTGAAGACAATTGTTGAATCAAGTGACATGAGAAATCT
The DNA here is from genome assembly GCA_032191745.1 of Picea mariana. Taxonomy (NCBI): domain Eukaryota; kingdom Viridiplantae; phylum Streptophyta; class Pinopsida; order Pinales; family Pinaceae; genus Picea; species Picea mariana. The sequence goes on from JASDQU011029485.1 coordinate 8,158, forward strand.
AGTGTATCCAATCAAGTAACCAATTCAATAATTTGACTCCTTGACCATGCTCAATCAAAATCAAAAGAATAAAATATAATAGCAATGGAAACTGATTATAGATATATCTTTCGCAATGGAAACATGGTTGAACCTTCTAGCTGGGAAAACCTTCCATATAATAAGCTACAGGATCATAGAATATATTTTCTGTTTTTTGAATCTCAATATATCTTATAACTATATTATCTTGCTTGATATGTTCATATGTTCTCATCATATCAGCCCATTGTTTCAACTGTGAATTATCTAACCAATTCCAAAAAATAAAATAAAAATTCTTAATCTTGACATCAAAGGGAAACACAACCTCCTTTTGTTTTGACTGAAAAAGGTTTTCACAAGACTGATTATGATCTTGGAAATTGTGGGATTTTATTTGAGTGTCTAAAACTTCAATATATTTCTCAACTTTTTCAGCAAACTCCTCCAAAAAGTGGATTTTTTCTTCGGAGATACATTTGCATGACTTTAAATAAGAAGACAAAACTAAAGAAAAAATGTCTTCCACTTCATCCTCGATGTACATATCATTCCATTCTTTAAAACCATGAATATAAATAGGGGGTGTTGCAAATTTTGTCTTTTCTATCCATGTTTCCAAAAAGATAACCCAAAAAACTGAAAACGATCCTATGGATTTAGCAGGCAAACCTCTAGCCCAACTTCGATATTTTCCTTGGAATGAATCATAAAACATTCTAAGGAATACATAGTCATGTCTGACTCTAAGAAGCTCAATAAATTCGCTAAAATTTGATATATGCTTCAAAGTCAAACTCAAATCCTCTCCACTAAATTTTGGACCATTCCTTAAAATATATTCATCTATAGGAAGAAGATTTGGAAAACCAATAAGGTCTGTAAAATCCAAACATGCATACCTTGAAACAATCGTAGTAGCATATGAATTCTTCATCAAATCCAGTGGATTCCCCAATGCCTTTATCAAACAATCATATCATCTGACAGTGGAATTGCCATGAAAACTTTAAAATCTGGATTCTTCTAAAAATGGAGTCACTTGGTGAATGATGCACAACCTCTTATGTCTAATTATTGTTCACCACCAGTAATCAGTTTGATATTTTTTGTTCTCTCTCAAGTAAAATGTAGCTCTTGTTCCCTAGCAATGGTGCCAAAATGTTAGCACTATGTAAAATTCTTGGTTGAGGAAGCAAATCACATAGGTAATGACAAAACCACTTTAGAAATGAAAATATCCCTTTCAGTTCAGAGAGGGATCTCTCTTGTCACTTGGTCTTTGAAAGATAATTTTTCTCTTAAAGATCAATGGCTAGATCTTTATTGAATGAAGAGATTTATAAAGTTTGTTGGTAGGAAGGAAAAGGAATCTGTTGGGAAATGGAGTCAACTTTGAAGCAAATGGAACTATCAGTGACTAGTGTGTAGGACTATCAAGTAAGAAAAGGCTAGATAGGTGATAATATTTCATTTTAAAATATTGTTGTTGTATAATGGAAGAAAAAGAAAACAATTAACTACATTCAAAGCACCATCTGGGATGAATTCTGATTGAATTAAGAAGAAAAAGAAATACTTAAATTGCTTGAATCTAAAGCATAAATATCAGATGAATTCCAGACCATTAGCTTTCCAATTTAAGTATATAAATGTTGCAAATGAAATGAGAAAAGAAAACAAGAGGTGCATACATGAGAGATAAAAACATACTTCATATCACCACCACAAGAATCTCTGGTATGAATAGCATTGTACTTTTGCACTAATATTTCGTTTAACTTCAGAAAAATTACAAAGATTTCAAGACAAAATGACCTCTACACTTTTTCCAACCCTTTGTACATTCAAAACGATCCAATATAAAGGATAAATCCATCCCTAAGCTAGAGAGGTAGAGCTTCAACCACTCTCCTTAAAATTTGGATCTGATTACATTAATAGGAACAAACTCCAAACTGCTTGCTAAAAATAGAAGTTTGTTTTGACTATATTAAATACATAACCATATTTCAAAAATGAATATTCTTCCACATGCTTTCGAACTTTAAGACTGATGTGAGTCACTTAGTATCGTTGGAGATGATCTTAGGCTGATCCAAATGCGGATATGGCTCCTTAACATTTTTGTGTAGTATGTTGTTGCAGCTCGCTATGTAACAGTAAGCTACAACATTAGCGTAACGATTTTACATACCGGGTATTTCTTTCAATTGTCTTCACATAGTTGGTTGTGCAGGGTAAAACTTATTTTCATCATCCTCATACTGTTAATGAGATCCTTCTCACAATCATTCATATGTTCATGAATTCTCACTTTCATTTCCATGTTTTCCTCTTGGAGATGAGCAATGGTGAAATGAGATTTTTGAAACTGATCATTAAGCTCTTTAATTTCTTATGGAAATTGATATTTCCAAGATGTCTCCAAAATTCCAACATCTAGTAATCTCTCAGGAATAGAAAGAGATTCAGCTTGAATTGCATAATCACTCTCTTTTGTATGCCCTATAAATCGAATAGAACAATGTTGTAATAGTGATATATGACAGGGCTTCTCAAAAAAAGGAAATGCTCCAGCTCCAATGCAAACCCTCCATAATGATTTATTCTATTTGGCTCCTTGAAGGCAAATGAACATTAATCAAATTTTCCATCAATACAGAACCTTCCTCTTTATGCACAATTCTCCATGATTGTTTGCTCCAAATAAGGACTGTGCTTGTATCTCTATCATCCTTAACCAACATTCCAGAAAAAGTGTGCTCCTTTCTATACTGGATGAGATCTTGAAACAAGCCACTGATTTCACTGTGTTAATGGTAAAAATGAATATTCCTTCATGAGGGGACGAAGGAAAAAACTTCCAAGAAAAATATTATCAAAGTTGAAGGCTGAAGGATAA
>JASDQU011029485.1:11133-29226 GCA_032191745.1 Picea mariana
GAGGGGGGGGGGCGGGGGGGGTGAATCAGTGACAAACATTTTATCAATTTTTCATTTATTAATGAAAAAAAAAATAACATTGTATTTTATTGTGGAACCCAATTGGGAAAACCACACTCTTTTCTATTAACTACAAAATTTGTTTTACATGTTACATAGAAGGAAGATATTCTTCCTTTTAGATTAGCACCAATTGATCAGGATGCACCCACACCCTACTTCACCAACACCAACTGGTAGGAGGCTACAACCCCTTGTTTAGTCAACTACAACTGACAAGGAAGCACCAACTGCCTCTGTAGGCACCAACCTGCCCTTGCACCACCCAACCACCCTTTATTTTATGAATCTGGACAATCTTCTGTATAGAGTCTTTTACTGCATCTCTCTCTACTTGTCTGATTTAATATATTCTTTGATTCGGACTGCAGAGACACCCTTCTTCTCAACACTCTTCCTTGATTATATATTCTTCAAACGGTGTGAGAGTGACACAACTGTGTCCCTTTATTTTGACCATAGCACCTCTTCAATTAATTAATCTTAATTACTATTTATTTATTTTACTGTGAAGGTTTTTCATAAATTGATCATAGTCATGGATCAATTTCATCCTTTTAATTTGATCTGAATCTCCACTATTATCGCAGTATTAGATTTCTTCGTAAACTCTTCCTTCAAACAATTTCTATGTGATCATAGGCGTAGAACCATGGGTTTATCAACTTTAGCAACTCATTATCTTTTTCCCGTATATCTCTTATTCTATATGACCAGTGACGGTAACCAAATGCTAAGCCAAACAAGTGCTTGAGCGCTTTATCAAATCAATGGTCATGATTTAATATTATTACGAGATGGGCAGCTGACAGGAATTCACCCTTCGAAACTTCTCAAACCTTCGAATCGGATCGAATGATTTATTTCACGGAACCAGATCAATGGTCATCTTTGATCCTTACACTCATCCTTTCACTACTAAATTCAATGGCTAGGACTTAATCAAGCATTGATATGGATGGTCACCTATTACTCTGGAGTGATCACCTACTGAGTCATTCATAAAACGGTGGAGACCTCTTTCTTTCAGTTAACAATTCGACTTACACTATCCTTCCACTGTAGTAGATCGACAGTCGAGAATACTCTCGACATCAGATCGATGTTCAAAATATCCTTCGGGTCTCTGGACTTCGGAGATTTCAAATCTCATTCTTTCACTATAGTCTGATTGACGGTCGAGAATGCTCTTGAAGTGATCTTTCATATCAGACGAATCATATCCTTGCTGACGTGGTCTCCCATATTCCCTTTGCTGATGTGGTCTGCCAAGTATCCTTACTGATGTGGTCTGCCAACCGTCCTTGCTGACGTGGTCTACTGAGTGTCCTTGTTGACATGGTCTGCTGACCAACAAACCTGATCCAATGGTCATCGTATATCCTCCAAATCCAATGGTCCTTATTCATTTCGGATTTATGGGCTTCGAGTATTCCAAATCTCAAAGTTTCTGGAGCGTAACCTCCTCACATCTTTAGACCCAAAGTGAAAGGTGTTTGTTCGATCTGGATCTTGGATCGATGGCTTTATCTATCTACAGTGCAACTCTTCTAGCTTATCATGTCCTTCCACTTAGAGTTATCCAACAGCTGACGAAAATTCTCATAAATGATATCTCAAATCTTACCTTGCTTATCCTATCCTTCCAATTTAAAGTGATCCAATGGTTATGAAGACACTTAAGCAGATCAACGGTCGACTATGATTGAGGAACCACAACTTGCGAGTGATTTAACTCGACACCCAAATTCCACAATATGAAGTTGTGCATTGTTGGTGAGTCAACCACAATCGTCGATCTTTGAGGCTATAAGATCGGATGATCCTGAATAATTGCAATATTGGAACAAGCGTGATATTTAATTCTCCTTTCGATCTCTGCAATTCATCCATGTCGTTGATCTGGCAATTGCGCATCTAACGGTCACGATTTAATCTGGTTTAATCTCATCGTTTGTTGGATCAACCGCAGTCATAGATATTTGGAGCTATGAGATCTGACGATCTAGACCGATTGTGGGATTGTAAATGGCGAGTAGTTTAATTCTGCTTTCTCTCTCCGCATTTCATCCCTGTCGTTGATCTGGCATTTGCACATCAACGGTCTGGATTTGATCTGAGTTTCATCACACCATCTCTTCTAATATTTGATCTATGTATGTTGCTAACCCTCCTGAGCTTTTATCATAGGAACATTGTTGACCATATCGTGATCAATAATAATCACGAATTTCTTCAGCGTATCTTTGCATTTTCTAACCCTCCTAAGCTTAACCTTGTTGCTCTCCTTATTATGACTATTGACATCAATGAAAACACATGAATGGCAATATCTCCAACAATCTCCCCCTTTTTCATTGAGGGAAACACACTAACTTCATACACAAACTCCCCCTGTGATGTTGCATCTCTCCTTTGAAGTTACTCTCCCCCTTTGACATCAATGGAAAAGGGTTTCTTCTCATATTATTTGTCTCTCTAAATACTTCTAATCAGAGACTTGACCATTGGTAACTCCTCCTGCAATCACACTTTTCCCGTCATAATTGAGTGACTCCTTCTAACGTTAATTGTTGTCTCCCCCTGAATACATTCCAACTGATGCATTATTTTATTGAGAGATTTAGGTTGGAAGAAGGATTACTCCCAATTTTTTTCTGAGATATTCAAATACATCTCTGCTTAAGGGTTTTATGAAAATATTTTCCACATGTTCTGGTGTTGGAACATATTCCAATTTAATGTTCTTATTTTCAGACTGATCTCTTAGATAGTGGTACTTTATGGGAATGTGTTTCAATTTTGAGTGTTGGACAGGGTTCTTAGAGATACTTATAGCGCTTGTATTATCACAGTGGATAATAGTAGGTTCTTCAAATACTATTTTCATTTCTTGTAGGTTTTGTTTCATCCATTCCACTTGTTTGCAACATTTTGTTGCTACAATATACTCAGCTTCAGTGCTAGACAGAGAAATTGAGGACTGTTTCTTGCTTATCCAAGATACCAATGATTCTCCCAAAAATAATGCTCCTCCACTTGTACTTTTTTTGTCATCTACACTTCCTTCCCAATCAACATTTGAATAGGCTACACAAACTCCCCCTGTGATGTTGCATCTCTCCTTTGAAGTTACTCTCCCCCTTTGACATCAATGGAAAAGGGTTTCTTCTCATATTATTTGTCTCTCTAAATACTTCTAATCAGAGACTTGACCATTGGTAACTCCTCCTGCAATCACACTTTTCCCGTCATAATTGAGTGACTCCTTCTAACGTTAATTGTTGTCTCCCCCTGAATACATTCCAACTGATGCATTATTTTATTGAGAGATTTAGGTTGGAAGAAGGATTACTCCCAATTTTTTTCTGAGATATTCAAATACATCTCTGCTTAAGGGTTTTATGAAAATATTTTCCACATGTTCTGGTGTTGGAACATATTCCAATTTAATGTTCTTATTTTCAGACTGATCTCTTAGATAGTGGTACTTTATGGGAATGTGTTTCAATTTTGAGTGTTGGACAGGGTTCTTAGAGATACTTATAGCGCTTGTATTATCACAGTGGATAATAGTAGGTTCTTCAAATACTATTTTCATTTCTTGTAGGTTTTGTTTCATCCATTCCACTTGTTTGCAACATTTTGTTGCTACAATATACTCAGCTTCAGTGCTAGACAGAGAAATTGAGGACTGTTTCTTGCTTATCCAAGATACCAATGATTCTCCCAAAAATAATGCTCCTCCACTTGTACTTTTTTTGTCATCTACACTTCCTTCCCAATCAACATTTGAATAGGCTTTTAAAGTGAATGAATCCTTACTAGGGTACCACAAACCAAGATCTATGGTTCCTTTCAAATATCTAAATATTCTTTTTACAGTTTGAACATGGCTCTCCATTGGTGCTACTTGGAATCTAGCCACCATCGCAACAGTTTTCTTGACATCAGGTCTGGAAGCTGTTACATAGAGTAAACTGCCAATCATGGATCTGTAGTGTTTTGGATCTACAGCTTTGTACTCATCATCCTGTCTTAGTTTGAATCCAACTTTCATAGGTCTACCTACAGGTTTGCAATACTCTAACTGGAATCTCTTGAGCATATCTTTAACATACTTAGACTGATGGATAAAGACACCTCTTTTGTATTGTATTATTTCTAATCTGAGAAATAAATTTAGTTCGCCAAGCAAAGACATTTCAAATTCTTGCTGCATCATCCTAGCAAATTCCTTACTCATTTTTTCATCATCACTGCCAAATATAATATCATCAACATATACTTCCACAATAATCATTTTATTACCATCAATTTTTCTGTAAAGATTGATGTCTGTTGATCCCCTTTTTAGGCCTTGTTTTTGTAAGTAATAATCTAGACTTTCATATCATGCTCTAGGTGCTTGTTTTAGCCCATAGAGTGCTTTCTTTAGTTGACATACATGGTATTCTTTGTTATTTAATTGAAGCTCTTTTGGTTGCTCAATATAGACTTCCTCTTCTAAATTTCCGTTGAGAAATGTTGACTTGACATCCATTTGGTACACTTTAAATTTTCTATAGCTGGAGAAAGCTAGGAACATCCTAATTGCCTCTAATTTGGCCACAGGTGCGAAGGTTTCTTCATAGTCTACTCCTTCAACTTGATCATATAATTTACATACCAATCTGGCTTTGTTCCTGGTTACCTGCCCATTCTCATTCATTTTGTTTTTATACACCCATTTAGTTCCAATGACATTTTTGTTTTTTGGTCTTGGAACTAGTTCCCAAGTTTGATTTTTTTCAATTTGGTCCAATTCTTCGTTCATATATTTGACCCAATTCTCGTCTTAACATGCCTCTTTGATTGAATGGGCTCAATATGTGACAACAGTGCTATTTATGTTTGATACAATAGTTTTTTTCTTATGTGCACTCCATCATTCATATCTCCAATAATCATTTCTTCAGGATGATTCTTTTGAGTAATTCTTGAGAGTGTCTTTGTGTCTCATCTTGGGAATTCTTCTCTTATCTCTCCATATTGACTATCTTCTTCATCTTCACTAGTATCCATATAATCCTCTTCCCTTTATTTTTCATTCTCTTCTACTTCTTCTACTTGTGTGTCGATTGTCTCATCCTCATCTTCATCTTCACTTTCAAGTATGGTCTCTTGATTTTTGATCCTTATCGTTTTTAGGGCATCCACCTTGACATATACACTCTCAAAAATATTATGTGATCTAATATTGTAGCATCTATATGCTTTATTGTTTGAAGCATATCCAAGAAAAATACCTTCATCAAATCTGGCATCAAATTTTCCAAGATTCTCATCAAGTCTTTTGATGTAGCATTTACTTCCAAAGACCTTGAAGTATTTTACTGATGGAGCTCTTCCAAACCATATTTCATAAGGATTATTATCACTATTAACCCTAGGATGACCTCTGTTCAATATGTATATTGTTGTTCTTACAACTTCCCTCCAATATCCATCTGACAATTTTGCTTCATTGAGCATAGTCCTTGCAGCGTCCTGAACTGTTCTATTCTTTTTCTCAGCAATATCGTTTTGTTGAGGTGTTCTGGTAGTAGAGAATTGTCTTTTTATTCCATGGGATTCATAGAAGAGATAAAACTCTTTTGAGGTGAACTCACCACCATTGTCTGATCTAAGACATTTTATTCTTGTCTCCTTTTCATTTTCAACAAGGGTTTTAAAGGCTTTGAATTTGTTAAGTGGTTCTGATTTTTCTTTAAGAAAACATATCCAACCCATTCTAGTAAAATCATCAATGAACAACATAAAGTAAGACTCTCCTTGCAAACTCTTGGTCCTTTTAGGTCCACATAGGTCAGTGTGAACAAGCTCTAAAGGTTTTGTGGTTGAGTATTCTTTTGCCTTGAACCTTATTCTGGCTTGCTTCCCTAGTTGACAATGTCCACACATAGAATTTGAGGGTTTTATGATCTTTGACAAGTTTCTTACTGCACCAAGATTGTTGACTTTCACTAGATTGTCAAATTTAATATGCCCTAACCTTTTATGCCATAGCCAACTTTCATCTACTAAATTTACATGACACTCCTCATTCAATTTTGCATCTAGTATATATACATTTTCAGGAGTTCTAGGAGCAGTACCAACTAATTTTCCTATGTCTTCTCTCCTAATATCACATTTTTTGGAATCAAAGATGCAGAAGTGCCCTTGATCATAGGTTTGGCTGACACTTAATAAAATAGGCTTCATTTTTTTAACAAGTAGCACATTTCTGGCTTTGTCTTTTCCCAAGCTTACAGTGCCTTTCCCAAGTATGTTACTTGAAGCATTGTCACCAAATGTAACTTTACCCTTTTGTTTCTTTAATTCTAAAAACTTGTTCTTGTTACCTGTCATACATTTTGAGCACCCATTGTCAACATACCAGAGATCCTTTTTATCTTGAGCTTTTAGGGCAATAAGACATTCCCTTTTTGATGTTTTTTCTCTCCAAAGTTTATTTTTCTCTCTAATGAACTTTGGTTGTTCTGAGACTCTCATTAATCTGCAATTAATGGCCTTATGTCCATAGTTATGACATCTGAAGCATTCTAGGTCCCCTTCTTGTAGAGGTGCAAAGGATTTATAGTTTCTTCTCTTAACTCGATTTACTGCTTGGTTATCCTTAAGGATATAGTTCTTAACCTTCATATTTTTCCTTCTATATGATTTACAATTTATAGCTTTGTGTCTGAAATTAGAGCATGTAAAGAAATAACCATGGAAAATGAGAGGATACATGTTTTGATAAAACTTCTTTGGTATTGTCTTTTCTTCCTTCCTGATGGGTGGAAGTAATCCTCTGGAGTTCTGATCATTACTTATATTCTCTTCATTTTTCTTCTTGAATGTATTGAGGAGAGAATCTACATAAGATTTTGAGTTAACTTGGATTTCCTTTTGAGAATAACCTATTCCATTTTTATTACATGAATCCCTTTGTGTGGTAATAATCTTGTCTAATATTTTAGAGCTATTTTCATATCTTGTTTGAATGATTTTTGCATCCAGTTCTTTTTTTAGGTGAACTATTTTTGCCTCCATTCTTTCACGGGTTATTTGTTCTTCTTTAAGAAACTTTTTCAGACTTTCTTCGATCTTATTTGCTTCTAGGATTTGTTTTTTCAGGTTGCTCATGAGTTTTTCCATCTCCTTTTCTTCTTGTTCATGTTTTTCCTTTTGTTCAACTACAAAACTTTTCAGTTGTCTATATCTGGTTTTGTATTTTCTTAATTCATCCAAGGCACTAAGAAGTTCTTCCTCCATATTAGCTTTTGCTTCATCTTCTAAATCTTTCTCATGTTTAATTTTTTCTATCTCATTAGATTCTTCAATACCTAAGAAAAGGACTTCATCATCATCAGATTCATCGTTGTCACTAGACTTTGACCAACTGTTGTTTTCTTCTTTTGAGTAAAAATTATTTTTCCCTTTGTAAAACTTTTTCTTGTAGTTGGGTTTTTCCTTCTTCTTGTATTGTTTGGTTTTGTTTTCTTCATCTTCAGGGTCCTCCTTGGGATAGGGATACTTGGATGAAAAATGACCAACTTTTCCACAGTTAAAACATTTAAAAGGAAGCTTGCCTTTGTACTTCCCTGATCCTTTCTGAAGTTTTCTAATGAAATTGGCTTCTTCCACATCAGATTCTTCATGGTGGTTGAATTGATTTTTTTTCTTCTGATTTATCTTTGTCTTAAATGATTTGAAAATTGTTTCATCTTTTGTTGATTTATCATTCCATATTCTCATTTCATATGCTGTGAAAATTCCATGGAGTTGATCAACTGTGAGTGTGTCTAGATTAGATCTATCTTCAATTGAAGAAATATTTGCATCATATCTCATAGGTAATGACCTTAGTATTTTTTTCACAATGGGTTTATCTATAATCTCTTCTCCTACCATTCTAATTGAGTTAACCACTTCATCTACCCTATGAAAGTACTCAACAATATTTTCTTCTTCTTTTATTTTCATATTTTCAAACTGAGCTCTATAGGTCTGTAGTTTGGCTTCCTTGATTTTTTCATCTGCTTGATATACAACCTCCAATTTGTCCCAGATTTATTTGTCTGATTTGCAATGCATAACCTTCACACATATAGAATTAGTCAACCCTGCTAGAATTCCATTAACTGCTCTGGAGTTGTCATTACAAATTTTCTTTCCCCCCGCGTCTTTGGGTGGAGTAGTTGGTGCAGTGTAACCATCTACAACATATTGTCAGATATCAAAACCAAGAGCCAACATGAAGTTTTTCATTCTTATTTTCCACAAAGCATAGCCTCCTCCATTGAACAATGGTGATTTGTTGTTTGACATTCCCTCTTGTTGATCCATCTTCAGGATCTACCTCCAAGTTTGTTAGACGACGATGAAGGAACCTGCTCTGATACCAATTGAAGGATCAGATCTTGTCACTAAGAGGGGGGGGGTTAATTAGTGACACAACAATTATATCAATTTTTCATTTATTAATGCAAACAGAATTTTAACACAATATTTTATCATGAAACCCAATTGGGAAAACCACAAACTCTTTTCTATTAATTGCAAAATTTGTTTTACATGTTACATAGAAGGAAGATATTCTTCCTTTTAGATCAACACCAATTGATCAGGATGCACCCACATCCTACTTCACCAACACCAACTGGTAGGAGGATACAACCCCCTGTTTAGTCAGCTACAACTGACAAGGAAGCACCAACTCCCTCTGCAGGCACCAACCTGCCCTTGCACCACCCAACCACCCTTGATTTTTTGAATCTAGACAAGATTTTGTATAGAGTCTTTTACTGCATCTCTCTCTGCTTCTCTGATTTAATATATTCTCTGATTCGGACTGCAGAGACACCCTTCTTCTCAACACTCTTCCTTGATTATATATTCTTCAAACGGTGTGAGAGTGACACAACTGTGTCCCTTTATTTTGACCATCGCACCTCTTCAATTAAATAATATTAATTACTATTTATTTATTTTACCATGAAGGTTTTTCATAAATTTATCACAATCATGGATCAATTTCATCTTTTTAATTTGATCTGAATCTCTATTATTATCACAGTATCAGATTTCTACATAGGCGCTTCCTTCAAACCATTTCTATGTGATCACGGGCGTAGAACCATGGGTTTATCAACTTTAGCAACTTATTATCTTTTGTCCATATATATCTTATTCCATATGACCAGTGGTGGTAACCAGATGCTAAGCCAAACGAGTGCTTGAGCACTTTATCAAATAAACGGTCGTGATTTAATCTACTGACGAGATGGACGGTTGACAGAACTTCTCCCTTTAGAACCTGGGGATTTCAACTTATTAAACCTTCAAATCAGATCATACGGTTTATTTCACGAAACCAAATCAATGGTAAGCTTTGATCCTTACACTCATCCTTTCACTGCTAAATCCGACGGCTAGGAATTAATCAAGCATCGGGATGGATAGCCACCTATTACTCTGGAGTGATCACCTTCTGAGTCACTCATAAAACGGTGGAGACCGCTTGCTATCAGTTAACGTTTCCACTTACACTATCCTTCCATTGTAGTAGATTGACGGTCAAGAATAATCCCAACATCAGATCGATGGTTGAGATCTCCTTCGGGTCTCCGGACTTTGGAGATTTCAAATCTCAATATTTCACTGTAGCCTGGTCGAAAATCGAGAATGCTCCCAAAATGATCTTTCACATCGGACGACTCATATCCTTGCTGACATGGTCTCCCATATGCCCTTTGCTGACATGGTCTGCCACATATCCTTACTGACATGGTCTACCAACCGTCCTTGCTGACATGGTCTGTTGAGTGTCCTTGATGACATGGTCTGTTGACCAACAACCTTGATCCAACGGTCATTGTATGTCCTCCAAATCCGATGGTCCTTATTCATTTCAGATTTTCGAGCTTCGAGTATTCCAAATCTCAAAGTTTTCGGAGCGTAACCTCCTCACATATTTAGACCCAAAATGAAATATGTTCGTTCAATCTAGATATTGGATCAACGGCTCGATCTGTTTACGGTGCAACTCTTCTAGATTATCCTATCCTTCCACTTAGAATGATCTAATGGCTAACACAAATCCGCATAAATGAGATCTCAGATCTTACCTTTCTTATCTTATCCTTCCACTTTAAAGTGATCCAAAGATTATGAATAGATTGAAGCAGATCAACGGTCGACTATGATTGCAGAACCACAAATTGCGAGTGATTTAACTCAACACCCAAATTATGTAATATAAAGTTGTGCATTGTTGGTGAGTCAACCACAGTCGTCGATCTTTGAGGCTATAAGATCGGACGATCCTGAATAATTGCGAGATTGGAACAAGCGTGATATTTAATTATTCTTTTGATCTCTACAATTCATCCCTATCATTGATCTGGCGATTGCGCATCCTATGGTCACAATTTAATCTGGCTTAATCTCATCATTTTTTGGATCAACCTCAGTTGTATATCTTTAGAGCTATGAGATCTGAAAATCTAGACCGATTGGAGGATTGTAACTAGCGAGTATTTTAATTCTCTTTTCACTCTCCGCAATTCATCCATGTCGTTGATCTGGCCTTTGTGCATTAATAGTCTGGATTTGATCTGAGTTTCATCACTCCATCTCTTCATAGCTTTGATCTCTATATATCTCTAATCCTCCTGAGATTTTATCATAGGAACATTGTTGATCCTATCGTGATCAACAATAATTACGAATTGCTTCAGGCTATCTCTGCATTTGCTAACCCTCCTGAGCTTAACCTTTCTACTCTGCTTATTATGACTGTTGACGTCAATGAAAACACATGAATGACAATATGTCCAACAAATTCTTCACCGGGACTAGTTATAACATTGTTTCTATGCCCATCCTCGCCACTAAGTGATAAAAGAATAGATGGTAATGACTTTTTAGCTCCTTCTCCCACATGAATAGAAACCATAAATTGACTGGGAATATGACAAGATAATAAATATGCTCCAAGTGCTTTTAAACGATATACTATCTTGGAATCTTCAATATGAAAATCAACATCATAATACAGACTACCACCCAAAAAAAAACCATCTGATCGTGTTGAAGTTTGAAAAATGATATCAGCCTTTTTAGAAGGCCATTACTACTATTATTTTGAGAAATTATTTTAGTGTCAACACCTTGGATAACTTAGCTGAATTTATCCCTAGATATATCATCCTCGACGACCCACAAAAGGAGGAATAGTGGGTTGGTATCCATCAGTTTTAATGACAATATATGGTGTGTTTACTTGAACTTTACCATCAATGTTGATGGTATCAATAGTCAAACGGCTGAACAAAATTGTGTTACAAACATTTCAGAAAATGAAAACCATTCTCCTTTATCAATGCTCATATGTTATGTGTTAATTGGACATTTCAATTGCATTCATTCACTTCGTAAATGCACCCTGTTGGGAGAAACGATGAGATCCAATAACCAAAGTAACAGAAAGAATAGTCAGCATAGAAATGGGAATTTACAGGGTGATTTAAGAGATATATTCTAATCTGAGACATGAAATTCCCATGTCCACACATATAAACACTATCATCACTGTATGTTTGACCCACAAGTTTGAATTGATATATTTTTCTCCATTGCCACTCCATGAAACAACATTGTAACCTCATGACTTCTATATAGGAAAACGAAGTTTGAATTATGGTGGAAACTCCTCTTCACCCTATATACAAACACAAAACAAATACCACTGCGAGCACCTCTTGATTTTTCTTCCACAGTTCCTCGAGATTTATAATAGGAGGATCTCTTGACATTTATCATGTGTTTTCCTTTTGACGTTTGGTGTTTTAAATAAGACAAGACATTTTTAATTTGGCATCTCGGATGCATTTGAATAATTTTATTTGACAACTGAGTGTGAGGGAATTTGAGCTCGGCACCCTTTTTATTTCTTTATTGGATATATCCCACATTCATGTGAGAAAATAAACATGAACTGTTTATATGAATTAATAGTCACACTTGGAATCAATGCATTGAGAAAATGAAAACGCCCCTTGTGGGCTCATCCTCCTCATGGCTTGTGTAGCTTGACTCGAGAATTGGCTTGAAATTTGTCTTGTACTATGTGTGGGCATGTGACTTGGATATTTGGGATGAAACAAGAGAATTGGGCCTTGGGCCCACTCTTTTTTTCCAAAATTCATAAAAACCCTGTTATACATCTAAGGACCACATAACCCTTATAAACCCAATTTTTACTTGCCAAACTTGAAATTTGTTGTCCAAAAGAACCTGAATATTTTGACCTCAATACACTTAATCCCAAGAGCACAATCACATTGTAAAAGTCAATCTTGTCTAAAATTTACATGTGTTAACAGATGCCATGCCTTTCCATACCATGTCTTTCCATGCCATGCCTTTCACTTTTCTCTACCATGCGATGCCATGTCACCTATTCCATGCCTAAACAAGCTTGCAGCATCTCATGGAACTCAAAAATGTCGCTCTGTTAGATTTTTATCCCCTAAAGAGGTATTGGCCAAGAGTCCCATAAATGGTTTGGGATGCCAATTTCAACTGGGAATATAAGGAAAATCAAGACTAGGATTGAGGAACAGTCATCTCCCTTGGATTCCTGGCATAGGATTTCAGTTAGAGCACCCCTCACTCCCAGGTCCCATGCCTCGGGAGTTGTTGTGTTCATCGATTTTGAGAACTAGGGTTTTTCTCAGTAAGAAGAAATGCAACATTTGGATTTAGGGGTCCAATTTATGAAACCATGCCTTGGGAATGGATGGAAAATGTGGTCACCTATTCCATGCCTAAACAAGCTTTCATCATCTCACGAAACTCAAAAATTCCGCTCCGTTAGGTTTTTATGCCCTGAGGAGGAATTGGCCAAGAGTCCCCGAAATGGTTTGGGATGTGACGTGAAACTAGGCATATAATGAAAACTGAGACTCAGATTGAGGAACCATCGTCCACGTTGGATTCCTAGTATAATATTTCAGCTAGAGCACCCCTCACTCACAAGTCTGATGCCTCAGAAGTTGTTTTTTTCATCGATTTTGAGAACTACGGTTTTGCTTAGTAAGAAGCAATGCAACATTTTGATTTAGGGGTCCAATTTATGAAACCATTCCTTTAGGAGTGGATGGACAATGTGGTCACCTATTCCATTCCTAAAAAATCTTACAACATCTCACAAAACTAAAAAATGTTGCTCTGTTAGGTTTTTATGCCATGAGGAGGAATTGGCCAAGAGTCCCTGAAATGGTTTGGGATGTGAATTGCAACTGGGATTTAAATGAAAACCAAGACTCGGATTGAGGAACCATCAACTTTGATGTATTACTAGGATAGGATTTTATCTAGATCACCCCTCACTCTCGGGTGCCATGCCTCGGAAGTTGCTTTACTCATTGATTTCGAGAAATAGTGTTTTTCTCAGTTTGAAGCAATGTAGCATTTGGATTAAGGGGTCCAATTTATGAAATTGTCCCTCGGGAGAGGATGGATAATGTGGTCACCTATTCCATACCTAAACAATCTTCTATCATCTCACGAAACTCAAAAATGATGCTACGTTAGGTTTTTATGTATTGGCCAAGAGTCCCCGAAATGGTTTGGGATGTGACTTGCAATTGGGAATATAACGAAAATCGAGACTTGGATTGAGGAATCGTTGTCTCTGTTGGATTCCTGGTATAGGATTTTAGCTATATCACCCCTCACTCTCAGGTCCCATGCCTCAAAATTTGTTTTTTTCATCGATTTTGAGAACTAGGGTTTTGCTCAGTAAGAAGCAATGAAACATTTGGATTTAGGGGTCCAATTTATGAAACCATGCCTCAGGAGAGAATGGAAAATGTGGTCACCTATTCCATGTGTAAACGAGCTTGCATCATTTCATAGAACTAAAAAATCTTGCTCCATTAGGTTTTTATGCTCTGAGGAGGAATTGGCCAAGAGTCCCTGAAATGGTTTGGTATGCGACTTGCAACTGGGCATAAAATGAAAAGAGAGACTCAGATTGAGGAAACTTCAACTCCAATGGATTAATGGGATAGGATTTCAGCTAGATTACCCCTCACTCCTGAGTGCCATGCCTCAGAACTTTCTTTACTCATTGATTTCGAGAACTAGTGTTTTTCTTAGTTTGAAGCAATGCAACATTTGGATTAAGGGGTCCAATTTATGAAACCGTCCCTCAGGATCATATGGATAATGTGTTCACCTAGTCCATGCCTAAAAAACCTTTCCACATCTCACGGAACTCAAAAATGTTTCTTCGTTAGATTTTTATGCACTAAGGAGGAATTGGCTAAGAGTCCCCGAAATGGCTTGGGATGAAACTTGCAACTCGGAATATAACGCAAATCAAGACTCGGATTGAGGAACTATCATCTCTGTTGGATTCCTGGCATATGATTTCATCTAGAGAATCCCTCACTCTTGGGTCGCATGCCTCAGAAATTGTTTTTTTCATCAATTTTGAGAATTAGGGTTTTGCTCAGTGAGAAGTAATGAAACATTTGGATTTAGGGGTCCAATTTATGAAACCATGCCTTGGGATGGGATGGAAAATGTGGTCACCTATTCCATGCCTAAACAATCTTGCATCATCTCATGGAGCTCAAAAATGTTGCTCCATTAGGTTTTTATTCCATGAGGAGGAATTGCCCAAGAGTCCCTGAAATGGTTTGGGATGCGACTTGCAACTGGGGTTAATTTTCAAGAACACTTTATTGGGCATTTTTTACTAGTGCAGTCGCATGGGCCTTGTCCAAACAGACTTTTGAGAGCTTGCAGAACTCTGTTATGTTGCTCGGCTTAGATTTTATGCCCTCAGACCAAATTGGCCACGTGTCCTTGAATGGATTGAGGAGGTGAGTTGCAACTATCGATAAATATCAAACCGGGACTCAGATGCACAAACCTTCAATTTATTTGTATATGGAGCACCGGGTTTCACCTATTGGGGCTCCTACACTATCATTCTGTCAACTGAAAAACCATTTGTTGGAGTATCTCCAACACTTGGGTTTTGGTCAATGAGGCATAGTGTAATTTTTGAACAGGGGGTCGATTTTCAAGAACACTATGTCAGGTATTTTTGGCTAGTGTATCTATGTGGGCCTTGTTCGAACAGACTTGTGGAAGCTTATGAAAATTTGTTATGCTACTCGGTTTGGATTTTATGCCCCTGGACCAAATTGACCACGTGTCCCTAAATGGCTTGAGGAGGCGAGTTGCAACTCGCGATAAAACTAAAAACAATACTTAGATGCACGAACTGTCAGTTGCATTGGATTCATAGCATCGGTTGTTACCTAGTGGGTCCCCTATGCTATCATTATGTTGACCGTAAAACCATTTGTTGAAGTATCTTCGGCACTAGCATTTTGGTCAATGAGGCATAATGCAATTTCTAAAGATGAGATCGATTTTCAAGAACACTCTTTCGAGATTTTTTGTCTATGGTATTGCTATTGGTATTGATATTGGTATGTTATGGTATTGTATTGGTATTGGTATTGGTATTGGTATTGGTATGGTATTGGTATGCATATCATTGTCAATGCATGCCATTGAGGTATGCAATGGTATTGTTATTGGTATGCAATGGTATGGTATTGGTATTGGAAATGATATAGGTATGTTATGGTATGGTATTGGAAATGGTATTAGTATGCTGATCCATGTGGATATCGGTGGCCACCCACCTATTCCATCTGGCTCAAAACAATCTTCTAGCAACTTACTATTTTTAGTAGGTTTTCAGTTTCTAAACTTCTAGGGCCATTTTGAGGGACTAAATGATATTTTTTCTAGATCAGGAACCTCAATGATATCCAAAGACTCCTATTGAGCCCCCAAAATGAATCTCCTCATCAATACATTTCCAACGAGTTATCGTATGCCAAAGTTACGCCCTCGGGAAGTTGATACACCAAACTACCCAAAACAAGGTCCACAAAAATGTTGGCTTTTCATCTTCCTGGGTTAGGGTTTTAGATTTTATTTATGTTAAAAATTCCTTTGGAGCCTCATTGTAAGAATCATCTTCTTGTGAATGCGAGTATCCATCACATCTCTTCTTAGAGATAATATGCCACCATTCTAGCAAGTTGTTCACTCTGTATTTCTACAATTTTTTACATTTTGCTCATTAATAGAAATTGTGTATTACTGTATCTCTGTGTTTATGGTTTCATCTATGACATATTTTTGTTATATTATTGGATATCTAAGATATCTCTGTACATTTATTTATTATATCTCATCTCTCATTTTGTTCCGAAAATAATCCAGATCATATGCATATCATTGACAATGCAATGGTATGCAATAGTATTGGTATTGGTATGCAATGGTATTGGTATCAAATAGTATGGTATTGCTATGGTATTGGTATTGGTATTGGAAATTGTATTGGTATGGTATGGTATGGTATTGGTATTGGTATTAGTATGCATACCATTTCCAATGGTATTGGTATGGTATGGTATGGTATTGGTATTGGTATGGTATGGTATTAGTGTGCATATCATTGTCAATGCATACCATTTCCATGCAATGGTATGCAATGGTATTGGTATTGGTATGAAATGGTATGGTATTGGTATTGATATGCAATGGTATAGT
The DNA here is from genome assembly GCA_032191745.1 of Picea mariana. NCBI lineage: Eukaryota > Viridiplantae > Streptophyta > Pinopsida > Pinales > Pinaceae > Picea > Picea mariana. The sequence continues at coordinate 27,880 of JASDQU011029485.1, forward strand.
ATTGGTATGGTATTGGTATGCAATGGTATTGGTATGGTTTTGGTATGGTATTGGTATGGTATGGTATGGTATTGGTATTGGTATTGGTATGGTATGGTATGGTATGGTATGGTATTGGTATTGTTATTGGTATGATATTGGTATGCATATCATTGCCAATGCATACCATTTCCAATGTGTATCATTGCCAATGGTATTGGTATGGTATTGTTATTGGTATGGTATGGTATGGTATGGTATTGGTATTGGAATTGGTATGGTATTGGTATGTGTTACCCCCTAGCCTAGGGGTAACTAAGGAGATAGTGTCTCGATGCCTACAGGTTCCAAACATGGAGTGTCGAGAGTTGGAAAACCTAAGCATGGCCCCAGAGGGCCGCTCTTTTCTTTAGTGCAGTCCCTATACGATCAAAAGTATTCATCACACCAGCTTGGTTCTGAAGTGGTAATGAGTCTTTCTCCATGAGGTAATGAGTCTAGGTATCATGGTATGTATCACTCCAATATTTAAGGCACTTGAACATGTTGCATTAATAATTTATTGATTTCATAATGTTTGCTTGGAAATTATGCTCTTTGCCTTGTTTAAACTTCGGAGGGTGACACGGTTCCCTAGTAAGTTGATTTCCTTTTAGGATGGGTTGCTACTAGGTGGATATTTGAAGAGTCATCATCTGTTCCCTCCATACTTACCACTGTCCATCCTTTTTCCTTCCCTCTCCCCATATTTTGTTCTTTGGGATAGGATACACTAGGAAGGTTTGTACTTTAGCTCGTGGGAAGAAGGGACTAAAGGCCTAGAGGGTAAAACTAGTTGGCAAGAGTTAAAAGTCATTTTTGAAACCTTTGAGATGCTTCGCCCAGGGATTCTTGAGAAAGCAGTGAAAATCTTCTCAGTAAGAAAAGGGGACCCACAAGATAACATAAACACTCAAGGTACTACTTGATGGATAGGAGGTCTCATCACAGGTTGACCTATCATGACCATGAACAAGCAGTGGTATGACATTACCACCTATCTAGTCACCAAGCTAGGGTAGTGGCTCTTGGTTGCATAGCCAAGAGAAAGGGGATCTCATTATGAGCCAACCTTCTCATTTCCGTGAAATGTTTTGTGGATGACACTGTCACCTATGGCCACCAAGCCATGACAGTGGCCATTAACTATTTTTTTAAGAACCAAACATCAATATAGCATAGAAAAACCTCAGGAAAAGTACTCAATGCCTTGAAAAAGAGATAATTTCAGATAATAAGCCTCTTCGAGGGGGCAACCTCCTTTTACCCCACTTAAATGTTCAAGTACAAGATGATTCAAAATGAAAATGTATCCTTGGTATATATAGG
>JASDQU011029486.1:7073-26986 GCA_032191745.1 Picea mariana
TAATAAAACAAGTTATTGTAAAAGTTACATAGAATTGGGAGTAAAATCTCTCTATACGTTCAACATAAAAGTCATTGCCTTAAAAAAAAAATAAAAAAAATAAAAAAAATAAAAAATTCAAGTCTCTTTCCTCATATTGAATTAGTAGATCATTTTTATTATTATTATTATATATAGTATAAAGTTTACTATATATTAAATTAAAAGTCATTATCTATAAATAAAAGTGGTGAAAATAATTATTAACTTTATAAATAAATTTTAGTTATTATTAAGTTTATAAAAGTTTTAAAGATCTCTTGTCATATTAAAATGAGTTTGATATTCTTTATAAAATCATAAGTAAAACAAATTTTAGTCATATTAATGTAATATTTAAATATTTGTAAAACAAATTTTAGTCATATTAATGTAATGTTTAAATATTTATTTATGTTAAATTGAGTCTTTACACAAAGTTATTCAGAATTGGGTGGTGAAAAGAAATATTATATATATATATATATAATTTTTCTTTTTATTTTATTTTATGTTAAAATGAGGTATTATATTGTGTAGAATTGGATTCAAATTTTAAAACATGTCAAATAAAAATTTAGAAAATTGTCTAAAACAATTTTGAGTTGATGGGAGAGATCTTATTATTATTAAGTAAAAAAAATATGTAATAATAATGATGACCTCTTTCTTCATAATAAAGTGGGTTATTTTACCATATCAATTCAAAGTTTAATTTTATAAATTATTATAAATTAAATAAAAAGTTATTTATGAATAAAAGAGTAAAGATAATTATTATGTTAGTGAAAGAGATTTTAATCATAATTAAATTGTTGCAAAATTTAAGTATTTTTCCCATATTAAATAAGTAATATAGTTTAGTAACATGAGAGTTAGCTCAATATCGTCAATGTCGCTAGTCCCTTTTGGTGAAACATATTAATTTATGCTAATAAATTTATTAAAAATAGAGTTTATATATATAGAGAGTATATGGCAATACCTGAGAACAATGATATAGAAAAAATAAAAGATAAAAAATTATAGCAATAATTAAAGATTTATGTGCATAAATATATAATGTAAGTAAATAAGTTGCAAATGAAAAGAGGAGTGAGATGACATAAGATGTTAAACAGATTTAAAGAAGAGTAACAAATACACTTACAATAGTGTGTGTACATATAATCGATAATAGACAATTATATGTAATGAGCTAAAGTATAGATGTGGTAGTCATAGTATATAGATGGTATATTAATAATAGTAAACTATGCGTGACAATAATAGGGTTCTACATACAAATTAAAAACAAATAGTGAATATAAAGTTTTCAAATACTATTTATGCTATATTCAGCAAGTAAGTTAAAGGGGAATGCAAAAAGGTTAAATGAATTAGGTAGAGTAAGTTTACATTAAAATTTATTGTTATAACATGTAGGTGTAGGTAAAGTCATGTTGTTTATAATATAAATTGATTATATTAGTGATCAATGATAGTCAATATTCATAAAATAATAAACAAAGTAGGACCCGATGGTCGAGTGATAGATAATGAACATGGAAGTAAAAGTAAATAAAAATGTGGTGGAAAGGCTATAAAGTAAATAGGTCAATTACATTGCAAGTAATGAGTGATGGTAGTGATACCTTGAAAGTTACAACATTAAATGACATTATGGAAGGAATGTAATCTTCATGGTAGGAAGTATGTTAAGGGGATGCATGTAATATATAACCTAATTATAATAAACGTATAAAATATACACAATAAAAGGGATAATTATGCATGATAAAATGGTAAGGACTAAGTGAAATTTATAATTAATAAGAAGGCCGCTGATTAAAATCAGTCACTGGAGAGACCCTATAATGACTAATCCACATAGTGATCAGTTATTAATATCTTATTCAATGTTCCTAAGCATGGGAAACTTTAGCATTGGCGTATGTGTTTTATCACTCGAGATATAGTGATAATCAAAGTTAGTAGTAATTGGTTATAATTAGAAAAGTATTATAAGTGGGATTATATGCTTGCTTTAGTGAAAGTTATATAAATCTTAATATAGGATTCACTTAACAAGAAAACTAATAATGAGTTAAGGTTTTAACTAGTAGTCAGACTGACATCGCTCAGGATATGCTACTTGGGAGGATGCAGATACCATACGATGAGATCATCCCCCACCTTTTGACCACCTCAGGAATATGTTTTCTTGAAGTTTGGGTGTATGTAATGCCACCTTTTGATTTAGACAGCTGGAATTACTTAAGGCCTAATCATCTTTATTTCCTATTCACTATGAAACTATTAATGATACACTTGAACTTTTAAGGCATATGAACCTATGTGAATGTCAATTCTATGAATGTTTAACATTATTTGAATTATGCTAGATATTATGCAATCTGTTTCTAACTTGAAAATTCGACATTTAAAGTTGTTGGTACGTGGGTACCGGATTGAGATTATGATTAAATGAATTTACATGATGATAATGCATGGATATGTATGGGTTTGTGTTATAGACTAATCTGCAGGTCAATAGGCTATGAAATAGCCAAAGTATAATGATGATAAAAGGTTGATGTCATGAACATCGACGAGGAAACAATATGGTGTAAATTTTGTATGTGAAATTATATTGGTTCAAATGCATTGCTATGATATGTGGACAAGTGCAAGTTTTCCAGGTGATGAGACTGCCTAAAATTGAATATACGATGGCAAAATTCCCAGCAACACAGTGCCAATGTATATTCCATGGTAGAGTATGGACCCTAGTCCTATTAGGAGGGGTGGAGGCATTTCCCATCGTGTATCCTCTGAAACCTGGAGTCATGGGAGGACGGTGTTAGCTCACGCTCCCCTAGACATGTGATGATGACTGTCAGTTGCATGCTGGGGAAGCTTGGTCAAGAGAGTGATACTTCCACTTACGGGTTCTATTTGGAGTTAGGTCAATATAGTTGACGCTCCAAGATAGTCCAACAGAGGAAGGATAGGGATGGAAGATGAAAGTAAGTTAGGGAGGAAGGATGAATAGAAATAGTTGAGAGTGTGTGGAGGTTTTTCCTTATAGTGGAATTTATTGTTTTCCCCTTTCTAAAAGAAAATATGTATATATCTGTATTCATAATTACTTAACTGAACTACAATTGTCTAAATGAACGTTGTTGTGCTAAATTATTGTAATTAAAGGATTTTTAGAACATTTTAATTGGTTTATTGTCTTTTATGAAATGAATGGTCTTGTTGATTGGATTGGACACATACAAGAATTACTATAGGTGTGATAATTATCGTCATTAGTACATACGCGAGCCTTGTATGTGCTGTCTACACATGCATTTCTTGCACATGTACACTAGTATGTATAAGTTTTTGTTGCTTACTGATAATGTTGTTTATTTGATGTGGGTGTATGAACCATGTGTCATTACCCTTGTATTGTAAATTACTCTAACTTTGGGACGACGTTTCTTGAAGGGTGGGTGTATGTAACAACCCTAATTAATTATGTAATTATCTTGAATAATTAATATTAATTTAATTAATTATTAAAATGACTTTATGAAGATTTTATTATAATATTATCAACATTGGTAGATGAAGTAATGAATGGGAGAGATAAGGTGGTTGAGGAATTAATGGGGGGATAAGGTTGTTGGCGAATTAATGGGGGGATAAGGTTGTTGAGGAATTAATGAGGGGTACTTGAGAGAGAACGATAAGAAAGGAGGGGAGGACTTGGAAGGAATCTCATTTTTATTTTGGTTTGAGAATTTATGAAAGATGGAGGAGGAGGAGGAAATTGGAAGAATTGTTTTTGGGAAGCTCTCACAGGGCACTGGTGTTGCTGGGAATTTTGGGCCCGGGGGCCGGGAAACCGCAAGGATTCTTGGAGCTAGGAAGACGGAGAGGCCGTTCCTAGTTGGCTAGGAGGTTAATATTCAGTTTGGGAAAGAACAAGAACATGAATATGATCAGATAGAAAAGGGACTAGATAAACCAACCAACGGGTGGAGGTATGTATATGTTGTTGTTATCATTATTCTGCTGTTGTTATCATTATTTTGGTGTTGTTGCTGATATTATTATGTTGTTACTCTCTATTCCTGGTTTATTCAAAGTATAAGAAATTCATGAAATAAATTCTAAACTAAATTTTAGAAAATGTTTTTAATTAGTTTGGGTCCTGAAAATATCCAGGCTCTACAATATCCAAGAATACCTCCTACCTTCATGAATCAAAGAAGCTTCAATCAGTATGAAGGAAACTATAGAAGAGTAGATCATGAACCCAGATGTACTACATCACAAATACGGTCACTTACTCCCGGGTATCAACATTTCTTTCTTGGTCATTGTTATACTTGCAAAATTTTTGGACATAAGGCAATTAATTGCAGAATCAATGAAAGGAACAACTATGCAAGAAACATGAATGGTGTAAATATAAGATATGGAAATAATCGTGGATTTGTCAACAGAATTTGTAATTCATTTTCCCCATTGATGGACACAAATATTGTATGCTACAAATGTAATTATCTTGGTCACAAAGCACAATATTGCAGATATATGAATGAAGATGTCCCTATGCCAACTACAATATGGAGAAGGAAATAGATTCCAAACAATGAAGATTGTCGAATAACATTGACCACTGAAGAATGTAAAGAAGAAGATGAATGGTACATAGACAATGGATTTTCTTCACACAAGACCGGGGATCAAGACAAATTCATCAGCTTGAAGGGAAAGGGTGGCAATGTTGCATTTGGAGATGACTCATCTGCCAATATAATTGGAAAAGGTGTAGTAGAGCTTGGAAGAAAAAATGTAAAATCAAAGAATGTCTTATTGGTTGAAGACTTGAAGCATAATCTACTTAGTGTTAGTAAAATGCGTGATCAAGGATATACTCTCACGTTTGACTCACAAAGATGAAAAATCAAATAAGAAGGTTATAGAAGACAAAATGCGCATATACGAAAGCTCTCTATATGGAAGAGAGCTTCTGTATATGCACATTTTGGCTTTCGTAAATGCGCATATACAGAAGCCAAAATGCACATATATGGAAGCTCTATATACAAAAGAGAGCTTCTGTATATGCATATTTTGGCTTCCGTAAATGCACATATATAGAAACCAAAATGTGCATATATGGAAGAGAGCTTCCATAAATGTGCATTTTTGTTTTCCGTATATGCGCATTTTGGATTCCGTATATGCACATTTTTTCCTTCCGTAAATGCGCATATACGAAATCTCTCTTCTGTATATGCACATTTTGTCTTCCGTATATGCGCATTTACGGAAGCCAAAATGCACGTATACAGAAGCTCTCTTCCATATATAGAGATTCCGTATATACGCATTTTGGCTTCCATAAATGTGCATATACAGAAGCCAAAATGCACATATACGGAAGCTCTCTTCTGTATATGCGCATTTTGGCTTCCGTATATGTGTATTTTTTCCTTCCGTAAATGTGCATATATGAAAGCCAAAATGCGCATATAACATATTACTTGTAATATGTTATAACATATTACTTGAAGCTTTCTTCCGTATATGTGCATTTTGTCTTCTGTATATGCACATTTACGGAAGCCAAAATGCGCATATACGGAAGCTCTCTTCCATATATAGAGCTTTTGTATATGCGCATTTTGGCTTCCTTAAATGCGCATATATAGAAGCCAAAATGCACATATATGGAAGCTCTCTTCTGTATATGCACATTTACAGAAGCCAAAATGTGCATATATGAAACCTCTCTTTCGTAAATGCGCATTTTGGCTTCCATAAATGCGCATATACAAAAGCCAAAATTCACATATACGGAATCTCTCTTCCATATATGCGCATTTACGGAATCAAAAATGCACATATACGAAAGATCTCTTCCGTATATGCGCATTTACGAAAGCCAAAATGCGCATATATGGAAACTCTCTTCCATAAATACACATTTCTGCCTTCTGTAAATGCACATATATGAAAGGAAAAATGCGCATATACGGAAGAGAGCTTCCATAAATGTTCATTTTTTCCTTATGTATATGCGAATATATGGAAATAAAAATGCGCATATACGGAATAGAGCTTCAGTATATGCGCATGCATATACGAAAGGAAAAATGTGCATATACTACCCACCACTATATGTGCATTTACAGAAGGAAAATGCGCATTTACGGAAGAGAGCTTCCGTATATGCGAATTTTGGCTTCCGTAAATGTGCATATATGGAAGGTAAAATGCGCATATATGGAAGTTCTCTTCCGTATATGCGCATTTTACCTTTCGTATATGCGCATTTACGGAAAAAAGAAATGCACATTTATGGAAGAGAGCTTCCATATATGTGCATTTTGGCTTCCGTATATGTACATTTACGGAAGCCAAAATGTGCATATACGGAAGAGAGCTTCCGTATATGCGCATTTATGGAAACCATAATTTCGCCATTTATTTGGATACATTACAAATAATCCAAATAAAAATTAGGTTACAAAGAAAAATTCTAATTTTTTTGAACAAGATAACAATGATAGAAACCAATGGGGTTGATTGCAAATCCAAATAAAAATCAGGTATCACAAAAGAAACTTATAATTTGTGGTTAATTGAGAAGAACAAGATAATAATGATATGAGCATTGGTGTAATTATAAATTAATTGTAATTTCGTGATTGTCAAAGCTGTTAATTGTGTTTAACTTGAGTGGTTGGGAGTAAATATTGTTATCCTCTCCACCTAAGTAATTATTAAGACATTGTTTGGATTATATTATACAATAGTACACTTATATATTATACAACATAATGTATGTTGATGAGCATTTAAAATGATGTAGATTAGCAATGATATTATCCATTGGAAATTTAATAACATGGTATGCATTGCAAATAATCCAAATAAAAATTAGGTCACAAAGAAAACTTCTAATTTATCTTGAACAAGATAATAATGATACAAAACAATGTAGACAAACAATTATATTATGCATTTACAATGTAAGAACATGATACCCATTACAAGTCCAAATAAAATTAGGTGCTACATAGGAAACTTATAGTTTGTGGTTAATTCAAAGGGAAAAAATAACAATGAAAGGAGCATTGATGTAATTATAGATTAGCTGTAGTTAAGTGATTTTCAAAGTTGTCCATTGGGTTTAAATTGAGTGGTTGGGAGGAAGGATTGTTATCCATTATCAATCATCAACATAATGTATATTGATAAGCATTAAAAATGATGCAGATTAACAATGATATCATCCATTGGCAATTTAAGAATATGGTATATATTGCAAATAATCCAAATAAAAATTAGGTTACAAAGAAAACCTCTAATTTGTGTTGAACAAAATAACAATGATAGAAACCAATGCAGGTAAACAATTATATTGTCCATTGGTAATGTAAGAACATAGCGCAAATCCAAATAAAAATTAGGTATCACAAAAGAAACTTATAATTTGTGGTTAATTCAGAAGAACAAGATAATAATGATAGGAGCATTGGTGTAATTATAAATTAATTGTAATTTAGTAATTGTCAAAGTTGTTAATTGGGTTTAACTTGAATGGTTGAGGGTAAAGATTGTTATCCTCTCCACCTAAGTAATTATTAAGCCATTGGATTAGATGACATCAAACTGGTATAATCTAAAATAATAATGATAGGAGATAAACATCAAATTGGTATGGATCAAGATGCCTCCCATTTAATAAGTGAGAGTTTAAATAACATTAACAACATGTTATATTTGATTTAGAAAATTACCCATTAGATCTATCAAGCAAAAACCCTGCCATAATGGGTACATTTAATGATAAACCATGTGTGTAAAATAGGGATGACGAAGTTTATTTCTTCATCAGAACCTAACACACATTTATCAGATGATGCAATGTTTTACAGGAACCTCAACCTTAATTGAAATCCAATGACATTTAGTAAAATTTAGTACATCCCTCCTACATGCATGTATAGATTACATTTGTATGGCTAATTTTCTATTAAAATATTGCTTCATATGCAGTTTCAACATGAGGAACCAACACAACAAGGATTAAACAAAAGCAAAAATTGTCCTGCAACCTCCATTCCTTTATAAATACCCTGATTTTCCCTCGACATAAAATTTTCAGATGATTGTTATGAAAATATTCAATCATAGTTTTAATAAACCACTCATATATATTGGGTATGTATATATTGCATAAATTGTCCCTAGCCAAAACACCCATCTTTATAATTAAACTAAAACACCCATCTTTATAATTAAACTATATTGTCTATGATCGGGTTTTTCCGCAAAGTCCTCCATACATTTTGACCCACTGCAAAAGAAAATGAGCTGAGAGCATACTTATCATAAAATCTATATCTAAAGTCACTTGAAAAAGTCTATGACCACCTTAAAGATATCAAAAATTGACAGTTGAAAATTGTCATTGGTCGCATAATTTGAATACCGAGAATGGTTGCATGTATAAGATAGAGCAGGCGGAGATTCCCATGAACCCACCGAAGAGGAAGAATGAACATGAACAGGAAGATGGGTGTTTCGGGAGGAAGAAGTGCTGGTAGATTGGCGACCCAAAAGAGATGAAGGTGGAAGCACAACAACATGTTGAGATGAAGAAGGAAAAATAGTACTGGAGACCCGAACATGATTAAATATGCTACTTCTCACCCTCCCTCTCACGCAAGGATAATAGAGAGGATTGGAATAGGCTCGCTCCAATTGGTCATCTAAACTCACGAAAATCATTCGAGATCTCTTTGAGTAGCTAGATATTACAATATTCACTGTAACTTTCTAGACTCGAGCTCTTTTGAATACCCATAGAACTCTGTTGTCTAAGCTCCAGAGGATGCCATTTTATCTCACCACATTCATGGGGGGTAAACTCACTGGCTGTAAGGAGTCCCTTCTGTATTTGTTCCACTGCATCATCTATTCTACGATGGTCGTATGGGTCTCTGAAATTAATGGCTATGGAATCCTTAAAACCTCAGATCATTTGGCTTTGCAATGAGCGTCGACATCCTTCCAAGTTCAAATTCCCTTCCTATCGTAGAGATCTCTCAAATCAAATGTTCATGACTAATACATCATAAACTAACATAAATATATGCAATTACATTGTATAATTGTTGTTATTACCTTGCAAGAAAATGTATAATGCTGCCATGAATATTAGACAAACTCCCAACGCTCTCCCCACTGCTCTGATTCGAATTTTCACTCAAAAAAGACTATATGAGGTCGAACGAACTCCATCTTTCATTGCATATTTCTTTCCAATGGAGCACACGATAGTTTAAATTTCAAATTTTCAAATTTCAATTACAACAAGTTGGTGGTGGTTGTTGGACGTTTATGAGAAGTCTTAGCATGTCAGTGCATCCACATTAATCCGATGTAATTTGATATATTCTAACTTGCCAGAGCTCAGGTCGATGGCATCCATATGAGGATGCATACATGGAATGACATGTATTGAGGGTTCTGCACCACTGAGGAACCACTGACGCTGGAGTAAGGAGGAACCACCGGCGCTGGAGTAAGGACACTCCAGAGGTAAGATTGCTCCCGAGATAGCCTAGTCCTTTGATTCTAAATGCACATATACGAAATCTCTCTTCCATATATGTTTTCCTTCCATATATGCACATTTACGGAAGGCAAAAATGTGCATTTACGGAAGAGAGCTTCCATATATGTGCATTTTGGCTTCCGTATATGCACATTTATGGAAGCCAAAATGTGCATATACGGAAGAGAGCTTCCATATATGCGCATTTACGGAAACCAAAATGTGCATGTACAGAAGCCAAAAAGTGCATATATGGAAGCTCTCTTCCATAAATGCACATTTCTTCCTTCCATAAATGCACATATACGAAAGGAAAAATGCGCATATATGGAAGAGAGCTTCCATATATGCGCATTTTACCTTCCATATATGCACATTTACGGAAGCCAAAATTCACATATACGGAAGCTCTCTTCCGTAAATGCGCATTTTCCTTCCGCAAATGTGCATTTTCCTTCCGTAAATGTGCATATAGTGGTGGGTAGTATATGCACATTTTTCCTTTCGTATATACATGCACATATACAAAATCTCTATTTTGTATATGCGCATTTTGCTTTTCGTATATGCGCATATATGGAAGGAAAAAATGCACATTTATGGAAGCTCTCTTCTGTATATGCACATTTTTCCTTTCGTATATGCACATTTACGGAAGGCATAAATGTGCATTTATGGAAGAGAGCTTCCATATATGCGCATTTTGGCTTCCGTAAATGCGCATATACAGAAGAGAGATTTTGTATATGTGCATTTTGGCTTCCGTAAATGCGCATATATGGAAGAGAGCTTCTGTATATGTGAATTTTGGCTTTTGTATATGCGCATTTACGGAATCCAAAATGTGCATTTACGGAAGAGAGGTTTCATATATGCGCATTTTGGCTTCCGTATATGCACATATATGGAAGAGAGCTTCCATATATGTGCATTTTGGATTCTGTATATGTGCATTTAAGGAAACCAAAATGCACAGATACAGAAGCTCTATATATGGAAGAGAGCTTCCGTATATGCGCATTTTGGATTATGTAAATGTGCATATACAGAAGATAAAATTCGCATATACGGAAGAAAGCTTCTGTCTATGCGCATTTTGGCTTCTGTCTATGTGCATTTATGGAAGGAAAAAATGCACATATACGAAAGCCAAAATACGCATATACGGAAGAGAGCTTCCGTATATGTGCATTTTGGCTTCTGTATATGCGCATTTACGGAAGCCAAAATGCGCATATACAAAATCTCTATATACGGAAGAGAGCTTCCGTATATGCGCATTTTGGCTTCCGTAAATGCGCATATACAGAAGACACAATGCACATATATGGAAGAGAGATTCCATATATGTGCATTTACAGAAGGAAAAATGTGCATATACGGAAGCCAAAATGCGCATATACGGAAGGAAAAGTGCGTATGTACGGAAGAGAGAAAAATCCGCATATACGGAAAACAAAAATGCGCATTTATTGAAGCTCTCTTCCGTATATGCACATTTTGGCTTCCGTATATGTGCATTTACGAAAGCCAAAATATGCATATACAGAATCTCTCTTCCATATATAAAGCTTCCGTAAATGTGCATTTTGGCTTCCGTATATACGCATTTACGAAAGCCAAAATGTGCATATACAGAAGCTCTCTTCTGTATATAGAGCTTCTGTATATGCACATTTTGGCTTCTGTATATGCGCATTTACTGTAAATGCGATATACAGAAGCCAAAATGCGCATATACGGAAGAGAGCTTATGTGTATGTGCATTTTGGCTTCTATGTATGTGAATTTACAGTAAATGAGCACATAAGGAATCCAAAATGCACATATACGAAAGAGAGCTTCTGTATATGCATATTTTGGCTTCCGTAAATGCGCATATACGAAAGAGAGATTTTGTATATGCACATTTACGGAAGGAAAAAATGCGCATATATGGAAGACAAAATGCGCATATCCAAGGTGCATTTATGGAAGCCAAGATGTGCATATACGGAAGAGAGCTTCTATATATGCGCATTTATGGAAGGAAAAAATGCACATTTACGGAAAACACAAATGCGCATTTATGGAATCTCTCTTCCGTATATGCACATTTTGTTTTCCGTATATGCGCATTTTGGATTTCGTATATGTACATTTTTCCCTCTGTATATGCACATTTTGGCTTCCGTATATGCGCATTTACGGAAGACGAAATGTGCATATACAAAAGATCTCTTTCATATATAGAGCTTCCGTAAAGGTTACACGAAAAATGAACCACTTGGAGTCTCCTTTAAGTTATTTTCAGAATCTCTAAACATGAAAAGATTGTCGAGTGACCTTGCTTCCTTTCACACTCGTTTAAAAGGTTTTGAAAGGGAATCTCCTGAGTAGCGGTTTATCTCTTTTTCAGACTTCGAAGACTAAAATTACAAAAAAGGACAACCCTGGAGTCACCTTTAAGTTCTTTTCAGACTCCCTAAACATGAAAAACCATCGATTTTTCCTTCTTTGGACTCGCTAAAATCACACATTGAAGGGCCCATATGGGACCGAATCCTTACTTCTTCCAGTTCGTTAAACAAAGGAAGAGGGACTTACCGAAGGTGAGTTATATCGAGCATGTGTTATCCTCCTCGAGCTCATAACAACAAAAAGAGGTACTCGTCTATCTAGATGGGGGAAAAAATTGAAGGAAGTAAGCCAAGTTATCTTTTAGAATTGTCACAAGTCACCCTCATAGTCACCCTTGAACATGACACATTGTTTCCATCTGCATTTTGAACACTTGGTTAATCCGCTGAACCTCTGCACTGAAAAAATCCTATGAGTCTTTCCACTCCTTTGGGTCACCCAATGAATGTCACAACATCCGCTGCATTATGTTTTGGTTCACATTACATTTATGCTGCCAAGTCATGTTGTGCCTCAGTGTTCAAGGGAAGTATCCACCTCGAGAGTCAAGCATCACAAAATTTCCAGTTTCAATACCCATGTCAGTCCATGCTCATTTGATTCACCATCTTACATCTCTATGTCAGTTTTGCGTTGATAATGGGGGATACATCAAGGTGCTCCTTTGACGAGTCTTTTCCTGTCGACTTCAACACATCATCCGTTAATTTAGACTTAGAAACAAATTAGTACCTTGGGACCTACATGCCTCAATGGCAGGCCTCCTCGCCTCTGACAGTGGGTTTACATAATTGACCTCTGATCGGATGATTCCACAAATGTTCGACTTCAACTCATTTATTTACATTTGTTGGATTGTACTAGAGTACATTTGGAGTCATTGACATCACTAGTGATTTTCATCACACTTGTTAACGGTTTACCTCAATGACCGGTAATTAAGTGGTTTCTACCATGTTCGACATCAAAACATTTATTCACATGGCTAGATTCGTACCACATCGGGATTGGGATAAGACCCTAGGTTTAGAATTCATTATGTTATTTTATTTCCCCAGGCTGCGAAGGAGATCTTTTAAGCATGCTGATATATTATCACATAGATTCACATTGTAATCGTTTGTGGCTATGCTTTATCATCTCATAGATCCACTATGTATTTATCGTGGCTATGATCAGTTCATCTCATATAGGTATAGATCCACATTGTATCCTTGGTGGCTATACCCTTAGTCAGTATCATCATGGTACCGTAGTGTATTTATTGGTGGCCATACCTTAAGTTCCTTATTACTCAAGCATAGGTATGCCTGCCTTGGGTTTGAAACACATGATAACTTTTGTTTAATGGTTGTTTGTAGCCTCTTCTAGGTTCTCTGACTCCATACCCTTTCTTCGAAAATCTACAAAGCACTTCATTCATCAGTTTCCATCTTCTGACCTCACGCTTTGGGGGGAAATCTGTTACACGTCAAAATTCCTCACTTTGATAATGTCTCATTATCATTATCACAAGTGTCACATTTTTTTCACAAGTGTCGTAAATGTCACATTTTCGTTCTGCATATGTCACATTGCGAACGACACCATGGAGACAATTGATACATCTTCTAAGACATGTTATAGGAGGAAAACACATCATTTGTCAAGCTTATAAAAATATTTTTCCTTGAGAAATGGTCATCTTAACAAACTTTTGGAAGATTATCGCTCCCCTGCTCACATGCAGGGAGTGCTAGCGCTCCTTGTCCGCTTAGCAGGGAGCACTATAATGCTCTATTGCCAGTTTTGAGGGAGTGTCGATTGGTTGAGAGAATCATGGGAAGAAATCCCCTTTATCTCTAAAGACAACAAAAGATGATCCGAATTGGTTTGGCTTGAATCCAAGATTTAGGATACATCTAAGGGAGATGCCACAACTGATGGAGTCATATCCTCAACTTATTACAAAGATAACTAAGGTGGTTGAGCCTCTCAAATCCTATAAAATGAGGCATTCTCATGGTGAAAAAGGGGAGAATATCAACAAAAAGTATTGTCATTTTGATCGTGGATCTTTCGAGAAAGGGGTTTGACAAGGAGGAATTGGAGAGGTTGCTCCAACTGCATCTACAGATTAATAGTTTCTCCTCATTAATATATGCTTGGCCTATTTCCTTCAAGTTTGTGTATGCTTGAATAGGTTTGTCTTTTGTTGACAAATTTAGTTTAAAATAATCTTGGTAGAACATGAAGAATGCATTGTCTTTTTTGTCTATTTGATTGTAGATCTCATTAAAGGGCTTAAAGATCAAGTTCAGCCTGGAATAAGTGAGGACAAGCTTTAGAAAAAGGTACATCATACTTTCTTCCTCTTTTCCCTTTGAATAGTTTAACTACATTTAAAGGAATGTTAGTGTCCAATGTTAACATCTTTCTGTCTTGGTAATAGGGGTCTAGGATCCAAGAGGATATTCACATGTCCGGAGGGGAATTGTCTTACAACACATTCCTTATAAACTTACATAGAACGCCCTTTGGTTTCGTGTGCGATCTGATCTCATACCACAATGCATACTTCAACACTCAACATCTATCGAATATCATTAAGATTCAATCTCCACCATTGGTTTATTCCATTGTCTACAAAAAAACACAATGCACCCTCATCGCTCAGTAGCCATCCAATCTATTTTTTATTTTATCTCGATCGTCGATCTCCTTTTAGCATATCGAAACCATGTGTAACCACACTGCATAACTGCCATCCGATATGGACCTATATTCAAAAAAAACCTTCTATCTACTTAAATGTCCTCATGAACACACCATGCAACCACAATGCACAACATTCGTTCGATTTGGACCTCGAATTTATCTCGAACATTGATCCCATTTTCACATAGCTTGAACCTTCAACTCACAACCACCATCTGATCAGATTTTGGGTTGATATCGATCTAATCTCTCACCCTCTGGGCCATCCGATATATGACAAGTGGAAACCTCCTAGAATGCCATATCTCTCACTCTATGGGCCATCTGATCTGTGACAAGTGGTGACCTCCTGGGCCGTCCGATCTATGAGAAGTGGCGACCTCCTGGGTCGTCCAATCGTTTCCTCATAATTAGACAATTTCTCATAGTTCAACGCACTCAGAAATATCTTGACACTTATTTTATTTTTAAAACTCTTACCATGGGTCTACAAGACATCCTTGTCTAATCGATTGTCTTATTGATACTTAGTCATATCCATCCGACCAATTCTTGGTACTTAGCCATTTCTTGAGACATCTCTATCCAACCAACTCTTGATACTTAGTCGATTTTCAAACTCTTATTAGGAGTCTCTTATACTTAGTTGATATTTTAACTCCTACAGTGGGTATCTTATACTCAGTCAATTTTCAACATGTCACTGTAGTTCCATGGGTTTGTGGGTTCGTGCTCATTTCTTCACATACTCCTGATTCTTCGTTGTGCTCACTATATTAGTGATATTTTGATACTTAGTCATTTTTTGAGACATCTCTATCCAACCAATTCTTTCTTGGTACTTAGTCGATTCTTCAAAATCCTACAACCGGTCCTCAAGTCTATGAGTTCGTCATCACTTCTTCAGATACTCTCGATTCCCCGTCATGCTCACTATCTTTGTTATGTATTGATACTTAGTCATTTTTTGAGATCTCTTGTGTTGATGTTGTAGATGAGGTGGCTTCCACATGGACATCTTCTTCATATACACTGGCTGACATGGAATCGGTACGTGTCTTGACATGTGGCATCACTGACATGGACTTCCTCTGATGTGGCATTCATTTGACTGGACACGTGGCATTGATGAGGTTACTATCATGGCACTTACGTGGTTGATTTGGCCCACCAAGTATCAAACCCAAATATTTGATCTTAACCGTTGATATATGGAAATGAATAGTCAAGATTTAACAGACTTTGGTTTCATATTTCTCCACACCAAAAGCTGGCACCTTGCACACAGTTCCATGATTCTTCTATTCACTTTCAAGCTACATAAAGGTGATTTTTCAATACAAACCTTTCGAAGTTAATTCTCATTATGCATGTGGGATATATATATTTTGCGGACATGCTTCTAATGTGCCTTAAGAATTTTACTTCGAATCCCTCACCAGACTTATTATCACTCAGGTTTGTATCTCATTGAGCTTCTAACTATGATCGTTCATTTTCTCACCAAAAATGCTTAGCCACATCTCCCTCCCATTCACAACACTTATTCCTTTGTGTCATTGAGATTTATCAAGTTGTAATTACTTTACCATAGAATGATTTACCTTCTAGATCTCATCTTGCTTCATATTGACTATTGACAGAACCTCATCAACACAAAAAACATTCTTTTCTTCTTCTGCTTGGTTTGATTTTTAGTAAGGACGCTTCCTTTTTCTGTTTGGTCCAGTTCTCTTTGTTCTTAATAGTCGCGCATAGTCATATTTGCTCATAGAATCCCATCAATGTACAAGGGCATTCTTCCTTGGTGCGAATCACATAATGAGACACTTCTCCTTAACACAAAAGATCTTTGACATCAATGAAAACATGATTTCCAACAAGTTTTATTGGACATTTTTCATTGTCTATTGAGTGCCTATGCAAACATGCTATGTGTCAGTGTAGTTGGTTCCTGTCCATTTCTATGAATACTTATTGACCTCACTCCACTGCCCCGTTGCACCACCTTTGAACCACCACGCTTATCCTTCCTCTTTTCAATGCAACTTTTCATATTACATTATACCTAATTATATTTTCCCCATACTAACATATATTTCCCAGTTGTGTTGGATCTTCTGCGAGTCTGTCATTTCCCAATAGATCGGTTCATGCCTTAGGGGACTGGGAGTGGGTGTTGTGAGATTATATTGGTCAACCATCTTTGCATATCTAGGAATCCATATGGCCATGCCCAAGTTCATTATAATCAATGTGGGAATAGGCTTTACGTTGATTATGTATGTACTTAATCCTATGGAATATCGGTTTAATGCTTATAATGCGAAAACCTTCCCTATTTTTTCCAAGGATCTCTTCACCTCTATGAGAGAAATATTGAACATCTCTAAGATAGTGGATTCCCGTTTTCTCTTATATTTACAAGCCTATAAGGAGTATGGCTTTACCAACCTTTGTGATATCTCTCATGATTTATTTGCACAAGTCTTTACCAACCTTTTTGTAACTACCACTCAATGTCAAGTACTCAATCATTTTATTATGATAGTCATCGAATCCATAATAATAGTGGCACTCCCCTTATCTACCTTCATAACCATTATGTCTTTGTTAGCGTGTAGGTTTCTTAAAGCCCTAGATTCATCTTCGTTGATGTTGGACTTTGGTGGTTTATATTTCTTCAAGACCACAACACACTCTTGTCTAAGTTCTTCTGCTTCAACTTCTAGAAAATATTTGATGGAGTCTTCAATCACCCTACTAACATTAATAAGGATGATGGTTGGAGATTGAGAAAAAATTGGCGCCCCATCATAAACCGTATTAAAAACAAGGGAAACACTATTGTAAATAATATTAATACACCTAGTTTGAATCAAGTTGACATGATTCAAACTATTTTTAATCTTTATGTTTTTATTGCATCTTTAAATATTGCCATTTTATTTTATTTTATTGAACACATCGTCATTTATAATGTTTCTACATAGTGAAGATGAGGAGGGTTTAGAAGATGAGAAGGGACTGGCAACAATTCAATGAACTTCTCATGTCAAATGCATTTCATTTCCTTATATGTGTACATACTTTTCTATGAAATGTTGTATAGAAAGTTGACATTTCCTTTAAACCTTAAAATTTACAACTTTAATATGACGACGATTAGGATTTATCGATTTCCAAAGAAACAAAGATTAAAAAAAAATAAAAAAAACTTAGATGCCATTTATCTTTCAACATAGAGATTGAAAGCTCTCTTACAACTTTAATATGACCAGGGTTAGAGTTTATCCCTTTCCAAAGAAAGGGATATAAAAAACTTAGATTCCATTTATCTTTTAACATACAACTTGAAAGCTATTATACACGTGGAAAGAAAAACATCGAACTAGAAAACCATTATGCAGAGGGATATTTAGCTTTTAACCTGGAACTTGAAAGCTTATGTACACATCAAACTTGAAAGTCACTGTATTCATGGATATCTACTTTTTATTACTGAAAGTTCTAAACCTCATACAAACAAATTTTCCCCACTTTGATATTGAAATCTATAATAAAAGGTATCTCCCAAGCGAGAGTAAGTAGCAAAGATAATGAAAATCAATCTCTAATACATTATATAAATCCTTAACCAAAACACATGTTGGAATACTCAATCCTTAACCAACACCCCACTATCATATTTGAATACTGTTGCTCGAATACTCAATCCTTAACCAAAATCATGCAATCATATTTGAAGACTGTTGGACTATATTTCTATCGGTGGAGGCGACAAAATCGAATGGACATAGGGTTTATTTGGGCTTCCCACGAGAGATCTTGGGAAAAGTGGTGGACGCCTCAGGCGTGTTATTCTTCTCTCCCAACCTTCCCTTGATCCCTCTTCTGCAAGTAAAAAACTCATATAAAAAATCTTTAAGGGAGATCTATAAAGACATTGTTAGAAGATGTAGGAAAACTAATATGATTTCGCGTTGGAACTGAATATCATCAAAACTGTCGGTGGTGGAAAATAGTGATTGTCATTAATATCAGATGAAGAAGAAAATGCCGCACACATTTGAGCTTCTGTTCTCACAGGAGAACCCAATAGTGACAAAACAACTAAATATAAGCAGAGAAGTTAACTACAGCGCAGACAGTTGTTGTAAGTTCTTTAGAAAATTTTAAAAAGAAAAAGGATGAATTTATAAAAATTTAGTTAAAGTCAACGATCTTTGACTGCGAATAATAAAAGAAACATAAAATCAATTTTTTAACTGTCAAACAAAAACATTAATTCCAATGATTCGAGCATCAAGAAGCAGAGTTTGTAAAGTCTAAGTTAATAAAATTATTAACTCTTGGTCAATTTATAGCTACTGAACCTTCTTGTTAAATTGGTTTTCCTTTGAGTTCTGTTATTTTCTTCTCATATTATGCAATAAGTGTCATGTTATGACACTTAAGTTATTCATTTTATAGTTCTAAATCAACCATGTTGGAATGTAGAATAGGTGCAATATCATAATATTTAGATTTCCAGAAAGATGCTTCAAAATTATGATCAATTTTGGGATTTTTTCCTCTAAAAGATTCTCCACTGTAGGTGATGATTGATCTTTTATTTCTAAAATCGATTGAAGAATTTAGATCATCGCATGGATTTTTGACAGAGGGATTAAGATTTTGAATTGACCTTGATGCAAGTATTGTAACTACTGTTTGAATAGAAGGATCAAAATAAATCTTATGACTACCTACAAAACTCATGGATTTCAATTTTAAGGCTGGCTTATAACTCATGCTGTGTGTAACAATGTGAGATAAAAACTTTGAACCTGAGACCTGGGAGCGCTCGACATCATTTTCCCTAATAGAATTAATAGACCCAAACCTTAAATCTGCTTCTTCAATGTAACAACCCTAGTTGAACAAATGTGAAGGATTATTAAGTAAAAATTTAATTAGGGGATTAATTGTCTTAATATGATATTAATTAAACAGGATAGGTATAATAACACTAATTAAATAATTATTGATTAATTAATGGTTGCAATTTGATTAATTAATTGATTAATTAAACTACCTATTACATTTAAAAACATGAGTATTAAATTTAATAAATTAATAAGTTATATAGTTAAATTGAAAGATTACGTACACAACAAGGGATAACTTATTAATTGCAGAAGGA
>JASDQU011029486.1:37332-50986 GCA_032191745.1 Picea mariana
CATCAATACCTTTCCAACGATGCATACCATTCGTCAATCAGAGTTCGTATGAGAAAGTTATGCCTCCTGCAAGTTGACCAACCATATTGATCACCATGGTGCGAGTGGATGCCACATCAACCTCCATTACTTAGACATGTGGGGCTGGCCACGTAGTGGATTTTCTAAGAACATTCTAGAAGGTCCAAAACCTTATCACAATTGAAGGTTGAGGAAGTCAAAAACCTATCCCTAGATGGCTATCAAGCTATATTAAATACCGTACCACTAAGAGGAGAAGCTCGGGTTCCATTATTTTGCATTGTATCTTGTTCCACAGCTGAGAAAAACATCTGAGAGTGGTATTCTATGAGCATAATAGGGAAGGATAGATTATGTAGCAACCATACAAGCCACAAGTCAAAGACAACTCCACAAAGGGTGCCTCTTTTTTTATACTTGCATCTTTTCTTTACTAGAGAAAAGAGAGCAAAGCAGCCTCACCTTCTAGCTAGGTTTTCTCCCATATTGGGTTTCCCAAGTCATATCTTGTGCTTATTTATGGATTGTGTGAATGTGTTTTACAGTTCTCTATTTTTATGCATTTTATTTATTTTATCAATAACTAAATATTTTGGAGGTCTTAAGAAAATTAACCTTAATCGTAAAGATTTCAGTATTTTATTAGATCTAACGTGACAAACTATTCTAGTGGAATATCCATGACAATTTATAGATCAATTCAACTCCTTATAAATGTGTGAATAATAAACTTTTCCTGTTTCATTCATCAATAGAATTTGGGTTTCATTGTATTACTGTGCTCTCTATAATATTTATGTGTGTGTGTGTTTCCATTCATATTATTTCCTTTCCTTTCAATCTCTATACAATCCAAATTAGTTAGCCTCCTCATAATACATGAGGAGGCCAACATCCCTAAAAAATAGGTGAGTTTGAGTAGTGATAAGACGAGGAAACATATCCCTCTCCGAAGCCTTCAAAACATGCATGAAGTTAAACATGTAGAATTGTTGTTGTTGTGGTTGTATTTGATTTACATATAAATTTCATTGGGAAAAAGTAGTTATAAAACAAACAATTTATACTAAATTACCATTCGTAATATGAAAATAAGGTACAAAATTGAAATCAAATAGACAATAACCTAACTAACCAGTTTTTGAACCTAATGATATAACAACAAAAAACACAATTATTAGTTCATTAATCAACTTGTTTGATATGTAAACTAATATAAAAGGGACCCTAGGGTTATTCCTCGCTTATGTGGTGAAAAATCGTATTTAAGTGTTAGACTAAACTAACTTAATTGAATCTTAACTACAAAAACTACTTGGGTTTGGAGAAGAGAACAAGCAACAAAGATGCGTTATAATCCAATTTCAAACCTAGAGTGGTAATCGTCCTCTATGTATGAACAAGCAAAGATAATATATCTCCAAGACAATAAAAAAGAAACATGATGGACACACCCACAACTAAAAATATAGAAATTTAATGTTGAGAAAATTTCTGGATAAACACTGTGTACCTGGTTTTGAAACATCCAACGTTTCGAGTGGACACTCCACCCATCATCATAGAAAACACGAAGCTCATATGAATGGAGAGAGTGCCGAGGTATGTATAGAAATGTAGTTCATGTATGATTGATCTAAGTTCCCTCGATGATAAAAATCACCTCTTCATTCACAAGCTTGTGTTGAAGCTTTCTTTGAGTGGGGTGAAGGTTGGTCAAAGTGTAAATAAGGAAAAAAAATAAAAACATGAAAAGATGCAACTAAACAATCCAACGAAGAAGATTCAAGCCAATGAAGAGGAGACACCAATTGTATCAATGTCCAACAGGGAAAGGGTTGATGCGATCCATGTAATCCTAAGACACTAAAAAGTGTAAAGAGATTGCTAAATTTGAAGAGAGATATAAATTTGATAGAGTTTCAATATGATATGACTTCCATGGGGGCATATTAGGATTAAAGGTATATGTAATATTGAGTTGGCCTTATAGTGGGCCCACTTGAGAAATGAATGAGAGGGTCATAACAATTATGTACAGAGAGGAGACTAAATATCATTTACAATCAAGAAGGGTGCAACATAAATATATTTTTGGATGTTTGAGTGGCCTAAACAATCATGATTGATAACATTAATTTCATCTATGTGTGACCATTATTTGCATGTCATTGGATGTAGGAGGTGTTGAGAATTGAGACATTGTACCTTGATGAAATAATCTCTGTGATTATTTTTTCTAATGAGTGAATTTACAGTGAAGGAAGAGGTATGCTCACTTGGAAAAAACAATGTCGTAACTCACCCCAAAAGTATCCACACAAGCATGTATCTATCATGAAACTGTGTATATTGCATAATAGTGAGGACACACATTGTTTTCCTTTGAATTATTTTTTGCAACCTTTCCTCCAAAAACAAGACTGAATCCATTAATATCTTGATTGTAGAAGGTTTCCTCATGGGGAAAACAATGTTTGCAAGGATGTAACTTAGGAGTAAGTTAATATTGTAGAAAATGATCATTTTTCCAACTAATAAACCTGATAATAATGTAGTAGGAATTTTAGGCACGAGCATAGTTCTATTATTATCCAAGATCCATGCATGGTAAATTGTTGTAAGTGTGATGCTGATGTTGAAAGATAGTCACATTGATGTGGCGAGATAAACATTGATGAGGAGCGATGATCACAGAGGGAGCATGAGCATTTCCATGTCCAAGTGTTTCCATCAATGATTGGTGTTGACATCAATGTTGGTGTTGCCATCAATGCCAAAGGGGGATATTGTTGTACTATGTTGTCATTGATGTCAAAGGATTGATGTCAAAAGCTTTATGTCAAGTATTGTCATAGTGATTGATATATTTATTATTGGTTATAAGGTCATTTATGTAATTGTTGTCAAAGGGTTGATGTCAAGTGGTGTCATAATGATGTGTTGATATTAAAGGGAGTTGTATCATTGATGTCATTTCATGGTTGATAGGAAGAACCAAATGGATAAACTCCAAAGTGCCCCCCTTATGGTAAAAACCCTTATGGGAAGACACTCTTGGATAATTTTCTCAAAGTGGTACCTTTATGGTGAAATCCCTCATGGGAAGATGCTTTGTGAAGTCCAAATGTTTAGGTGGTTGAGTATCCCAGAAGTGTGGTTAGGGAACACAAGTTTGATTAAGGAATAATGTAATGAAGATCAGTGAATTTGTAGGAGAAACTATTCCATATGAATAGTATATGTCATGCCATTTCTGGTGATATGTGGAACATTACACAAATCCTCACGGTTAGAGAGTTATGGAAATGTGAAGTTGGAGAGTTCTCATGAGTTATCTAGAATCCCCTAGAAGGTCAAAGAAGTAAAATTATTCTAGAAGCTCCTAGAATAAGTTGACCAGTCAAAGTGGTTAGTCATGGGTTAAGTGGTTGCAATATGAAAACAATTAAAAATAAATTAGTTGCAGCTAGAAGTGGAGAGTTTACTATTTGTGGATAAAGTGGTTAAGTGGACAAAGTGGCTAAGTGGACAAAGTTGGTTAAGTGGAAAAAGTGGCTAAGTGGACAAAGTATTTAAGTGAACAAAGTGGCTAAGTGGACAAAGTGGTTAAGTGGATACTTCTAGAGGAGGCTTCTTGGAGAGTATAAATACGAGAGAAATGGTCTCCCCTTAGTATTCTATTGAGCATATTGAATATCTACAAGTGACTGAGGTAACCAAAGCAGATCTAAGGCAAATTTCAGAGGGAAGGTGAAGTAAAAAGAGCCTCACACTGATTCACCTGCCCCTCTTAGTGTGGTCGGTGTGTCCAACAATTGGTATCAGAGCATGCCTTCACTATAAGCATTAACAAGCTTGGAGGAGATCCATGGACACACAAATGGATGATGAAGTTCCAATTTTTGATGAGACAGATTATTCAACACAGAGAATAAAAATGAAAGGGTATTTGAAGGAAAAAGGAGCAGGTGTTTGGAAATAAACTATTGGTGTATCAGTTCCCTTGAAGAATAAGTCAAAGTTTGTAGCTCAAAAGGAAGAAAATAAGAATGATGCATTAGCTCTCAAGACCATTTTCGATGGTCTCTCAATATATGTCAAAGAAATCATGGGACAATGTACTTCCGCCAAGGATCTGTGGCTGAAGCTAGAGAAGGTATATCAAGACAAAGAAGACAATTCCATAAAGGACAATGAAGGTAAAGACTCTCCAAAATATTTTGATTTCAATTCTCCTAGTGAAGTTAAATGTTCTCTTACAAATGAAGAAGAAGATATAGTAGAAGTTTGTATAGATGAAGAATAAGAGTTGTTGAAGTTTAAAGAAAAAGTTTTATTTGAGTTAGGTGATGTTAGCATGGAAATGGGACATTATTCAATTGCTTCTGAGTATCTTGAAAAATGCATTAATGAAGTCCTAGAAAAGTATCCAAAGAATATCATGGAACTAAAGAAAATGCTCAAAGAACAAGAATAAAGTAAAAAGACTCAATTAGAAGAAAAGGAAGAAGAGATCAAAAGAATAAAGAATGAAATAATCATTCAAGAAGAAGAAAATAAGAAGGTAGATGGTGAGCTTAGAAAAAGTCTTGAAGTTAATGTCAATTTGAAGACCCAAATTGAAGAAGCCAAAAGGATATAGGAAATAATGAAAAATCAAATAAATGAAAAGGAACAGTCATGCCATACGTTGGAAGTTGAAGTTGTTGATCTTAGAAAGAAAGTAGAGAAATAAAACACTCACATCAATTTCATGAACAACTCAACAATCTTGGATGAGATCGTAGATAGCAAAAGATCACCAAATGATAAATCGGGTCTTGGATACAACAAGGAAGCTACATACCTTCAAGCTAGCACTTCTAAGAAGCATGAGGTAAGTCCTTCACTCTCAAAAGGTGGAAGCAATGGTGCAATTTAACCATCTAAACAAAGAAAGGAAACCTTCAAAATAACAAAGAAAGGAAGACATCAAGAAGTCAGATTTACACCTCAAAGCAAATTTAGAAGAGATACACCTTCAAGATGGACACCAAAGCAAATGTATGAAATGTTTTTCATGGTCACTGCTTCTCATGTAATGAATATGGTCACAAAGCTTTGGATTGCAGACATTATGAAAGGAAATATGTTTTAAGGCTTCATAACACCCTAAGGTGTTGGAGATGTAATCAAGTGGGACACATTGCAGCACATTGTCAAACCATGAGATGCTACAACTACAATGAATTTGGCCACAAATACCAAGATTGTTGGAACACAAGAAGACAGTCCATGAAGAGTGCTTCATATAACATGACAAGAAGAACACATGAATATAGTAAGGAAGACAATGTTTAAAACATGGAATCTCAGAGCTCGATTTTTGAGAAGCAGAGACACCTTCCTAAGTGGATGAAGAAGACTGAACAACCAGAAAAAAATGGCATCCATGAGGCAAGCTCAAGCTTAACATTTTCTGAAGCATACGTGGGCTACTATGGAGGAAGTCATGTACATACGCGAGGTGACCTATAGAAAGGATGCGTACATACATGATCTATATATGGAATAGGCTACATACTTGTGGTAAAATCCTTGGAAAAGGAGGCTATGCAGATGAGTTGCAACATGGTTTGATGGTATAACTCTGTTTTACAGGGTCTGACATGATTTGTTGCAGGTTTTTCATGATTATATGTGTTTGATGCATGTATGGTGATAATATGTGGTTGAATATTGGAGGATATGCTTGATGACTACCTTGGATGCATGGTATTAACCCTAGAGTGTGGATTGATGCATTTTTCTGTTGGGGAACAATGTTGGTTATGTATTCTCTCAGTGAAGTTATGGCATGTTGTCTATGGAGCATATATTTTTGATGTGATGATAGATAGAAGTATATTATTGATCTATTGAGGAACATTTTTGGTACAAGTGTAGAAGTATTATTGGATTCTTAATACTCGCTATAATGAATGCTTTTTTGAGGCAAATCTGTCATGGTACATGGCTGGTACATATGTGAGCTCTGTTGATATATCTTATGATGTATTGTTAGAGGCATATTTGTTGGTTGTATTGGTGCATGCATTTGGCATGTGGTTGAGCTACATATTGAAACATGTAGTTGATGTAGTTTATGAGTTTATGAGTCATAGCTTGATCTATAGTTGATTCACTTGCTTTGGTACATGATGTATAGGATGATATAGTTGAGATGCTTGGTTGATATATTGATGGTTGAGATACATGGTTGTGGAACTTGGTTCATGGTAGAGGTGTATCATGAGTGATATGACACTTATTTGAGGCAAATGGCTGGCATGTTGGTAGAGGCATATGGTTGGTACATGTTCTTGGCATATGGTTGGTACACAGTTGGTACATGTTCTTGGCATATGGTTGATACACTCCATTGATGATAGCTTATGGTATATTGTATGGTATTGATGTATATGGTTGATGTACATAGGTGTTGTGCATGGTTGGCACATAGTATGGCATAGGATGCACATGTTTGATGTTTTGTTCATGATTCTCTATTCATTGTTGACATATATTTTTCTTCATAATGTATGGCATGGCACGATTTTGATGCATGGACATGTCCAAGGATCATCATAGGAAGAGAATATCATTCTTGAGCAGTTGATCTATGTTATAGTTGATCAATAGCATTTGCAACATAAGCATATTGCAGTGGTAGAATATTCTTCATCTTGCAAAGAAGATAGGGGGAGACATACCCATAAGGGGAGTTATTCTTCTTCCCATGATTGGTTGCAACAACATGATTCCAGAAGGAGATATGATTGGAAACCATGCCATCAACATTGCATCAAAGTGATGTCCCTTGTCCAAAGGGGGAGATATTATTTAGAGGAAGCTCAAAGGCATCTAGACAGGGGGAGCATCCCCAAGGAGAGTTTAGGCAGGGGGAGAAACCCCAGGGAGAGAACTACCCTTTTCCATTGATGTCAAAGGGGGAGAGATAGTCACATTGATGTGGTGAGATGAACATTGATGAGAAGAGATGATCATAGAGGGAGCATGAGCATTTCCATGTCCAAGTGATCCCATCAATGATTGATGTTGACATCAATTCCAAAGGGGGAGATTGTTGTACTATGTTGTCATTGATGTCAAAGGATTGATGTCAAAAGTTTGATGTTAAGTTTTTTCATAGTGATTGATATATTGATTACTGGTTATATGGTCATTTATGTAATTTTTGTCAAAGGGTTGATGTCAAGTGGTGTCATAATGATGTGTTGATATTAAAGGGAGTTGTATCATTGACTTCATGTCATGGTTGATAGGAAGAACCAAATTGATAAACTCCAAAGTGGCCCCCTTATGGTGAAAACCCTCATGGGAAGATGTTCTTGGATAAAGTTCTCAAAGTGGTCCCCTTATGGTGAAATCCCTAACAGGAAGATGCTTTGTGAAGTCCAAATGTTTAGGTGGTTGAGTAGCCCAGAAGTGTGGTTAGGGAACCCAAGTTTTATTGAGGAATAATGTAATAAATATCATTAAATTTGTAGGAGAAACTATTCTAGATGGATAGTATATGTCATTCCATTTCTGGTGATATGTGGAACGTCACATAACTCCTCGCGGTTAGAGAGTTATGGCCATGTGAAGTTGGACAACCCTCATGAGTTATCTAGAAGCCCTTATAAGGTCAAAGAAGTCAAATTATTCTAGAAGCTCCTAGAAGAAATTGACTAGTCAAAGTGGTTAGTCATGGGTTAAGTGGTTGCAACAAGAAAACAATTAAAACTAAATTAGTTGCAACTAGAAGTGGAGAGTTTACTATTTGTGGATAATGTGGTTTTAATTGGACAAAGTGGTTAGAAGTGGGTTAGCCCAAAAAGAATGATGTTGGATAAGCTGGTTAGAAGATAACCCCTCGAGGAAGCTACTTGGAGAATTATAAATAAGAGATAAATGGTCTCTTATGTGTATGATATTTGAGCATATTGAATATCCATTTGTGAAAGGTTATTTGGGAGGTATTATTGATAGAGAAAAATTGCGGTAGAAAAAGTGCGGCAGAAAAATCACGGCAGAAAAAGTGCAGTAGAAAAATTGCGGCAGAAAAATTGCGGCAGAAAAATCACGGTAGAAAAAGTGCGACAGAATAATCGTGGCTGCAGAACCGTGACAAAAAAATCGTGACAACTTATGGTATTTGGTTTGTGAAGAGTATGGTGTATTTATAGAGGTATATTGTTGGTTATCTTGGTGATATTGTTGAGAGTTGTCTTGGTGATTGATCTTGGTGAGTATATACGATTTGGATGATGAGATTGATGTGACAGGTTGTGTGGTGCATAGGTGATGCATTTGTGTTGGTATAGACTATTGGTACAGTTTGACAGATTGCTTTCTGTCTACAATCTGGGTCTTGTACTTAAGGGTTGGATTCCTCTTCTCAGTTGGTGCTGAGATCTTCAGGTTGGGTATTGCAATGAGAGTTGTTGGTCATTTCAATTGGTGTTGATAAACCCCAAGGATTGTAGTCCGTAATACAGAAGAAAATTATACATATATTTGGTGTTCTTTGTATTCTTTATTGTGATGGTGCATAGTTCTTTATTGTTAATATATGTCATTGAGATATGTTTACATGCAAGAAACTAAGTGTGAATAAAAGTAATGAGTAATGATGTTGTGAATGGTGATGGCTAACTAAAGTTCTGTAAGAAGTTGTAAAAAGAGAATCACACTGATTCACCCTCCCCTCTCAGTGTGTCCAACATGTTGGCCTTTAAAGTTTATGTACAACTCTGATTTGACCCAAATCATCAAAAATTCAATCAAAGTTTTGGATTGATGGGAACTCTAACTGCTAGAGAGAAATTTGCTACAAAATTAAAAGACTCCTACAACTTATGGCTTTTTGAGTACAATCCTATGTCTATGTTCCATAAATAAATACCACCACAACGAATAACAAATAAAAATAAGAATATAATTCACAAATAAACATTAACATTTATATCTATTTACTAGTATTGGCCATATGGGTTGTAATAGTAACACTATAAACATTAATTTTCCACAAAAAAATCCAAATAATCCTACCCAGTTATTTAAAAAACATTAATAGAAACCCATTAAATCATCTCTCTGTAAAAAAAAAACAAATACTCATTAGATTTAACTCATCTCTATGTAAAAACAAACCAACCCTCATTCATTAGGTCGGACAAGACATTCAAGTCAACCTTCCATGCCTATAAATAAACTAAAACATCTCATTTGTTTATAAACAAGGCTATCACCATTTGTACCCTCGATCATCGAAGGATGGTGGAATGGTGCACATAACATAAAACAATTAGCAATTACCCTCAGATCTAGAACCCTACATATCATTATTCAAATATGTTTTCTCTACTCTGTTTGTTTTTGTTTTTTTATCACAAATTTGAGACGCTGGAGCTTTGAACTTGGGTTTTCTGGTAAGACTATTCTGCAAACCCTCCTTGGAAATGTTAAAGTTTGGTTTTGAGAAATCGTATAGAATTTTAGTTACAATACCTTGGAGAGTGACATAGAGTCATAGTGTCCAACTATTTAGAAAATGGTTTTCTCTTCTAATTTATGTGAATTTGTCAATTCTGTTTAGACAATACAGTACCTTTACATAAATGGTCAATCGAGGATACATGCCACGATCACATGCAAGACACCTAGACATGGTTCCAGACCATTTTGGTCTAGTTATGCGACATCCTTTAGGGACTCATCCTCTAGAAAAACGACCTCCTATTGAGCTTCTGGAATGAAGATTGGAAAGTCAACATGAAGAGTTACAAAGGCTTGTGATGGATAATCGAAGTGCAACACATATAGATCTAAGAGAGGAACTTTCTATGACCCAAACTTGTCTTAGGAGGATATGGTAGGCCTCAAAGTGGTGCTACTTATGCTCAGATATGAATATAATTTGAAATTCAAAAGAGGGTTTTAGGCTTTATGCAGGTTTACTGCTTTAAGTCATGATTTGGATGGTTGAACATTCTGATATAGGATCATTTGGATGGTTGAAAATTCTTATATAGGATCTTTCTTAGTTGTCTGACTTAGATTTGGATGGTTGAACATTCTGATATAGAATCTTTCTTAGTTATCTAATTTGAACATGTCATTTTGCTATACAACTTGTGTAACGAACCTCCTCGTTACAACGACAACCTCTTATAACAAGTGCAACTTTTTTTTTTGTGTGTGCGCGTGTGTACAAGGATAATAAATACATTCGACTCTGCGTCACCACCCAATGATGAACAAGACGCATACAACGATGAACACAACATGTTGACCTAAGATGCACATCAAGTATCTGCATGAAGGGAACGACAACCAACCGACAACATACTAAGACTGACTACCCATCCGTCCTACCCTGCAATGGTTAGGACCTCCAAGACACATAAGCAACACTCAAGCCTAGGTTCCCATCGATTTTAACCATTTAAGGTCTCAGGGCTGGCAACTGTTCTGAGGAACATGGAGGCGTCTACAACCCGCCCGATACAACAGACCAAGCCTTCTAAGCTAGAGACAATAACATAACCATCAAGATTTGCAACAACATGGTTATCTACATTAAAGCATTTTACGATAGTGTGTCATTACTAACTCGTTACTACTATTACAGTATTGCATTGAAGGTAATACATTTAATCAAATATAAAACATTGGAAACTAATATAGCAAATAAATCAATTAATAAGACAATAATATAACCATTGATATAGCAAATAACCAGGTTATCTATATTAAGGCAAAGGCCTTAGTGAACCATAATATCTCATTAAATTTCTCACTATACTATTACAGTATGCCTTGAAGGTAATTCATTGTTAAAAGGGTCCTAAAAGCATTTGAACTTTGACCTTGGCCAATTATTCAAGGATATAATGGATTCACACCAGCTTGCATAAATTATAACTTAGCCATAATCTAATATCAGGACATCCTACTAACCCACTTAGCAAGGTTAAGAATATGCCCTCATATTCTTACTCACCATTCACCTTGTATCATTAATACAACTGGTAGGGCCACCTCTAAAATATTCCTAATCACTCTCCAATAAATCATAGATTTTGATACAAAGGTAATAGTCTAAATACTAAATGCTATCATTAAATAAATAGTAAAATAATGGATGCATTATAATAAAGCAAAAGCTAGGTAATTAATTCTAGAGCATAGATAACAATACGACCTAGCATTTATCAAGAGTAATATCCTGGCATTAAAAAAGTATCAATGAAAGGCGTTTAAGACCATTCGCTGCTAGGTAAGGGTAATGTCTCGGGCATTAATACTGAATCGTTTGGCTTATGGAAATTACTGGCTGCCAGGAGTAATTTAGGGAGAACATTTTCCCAACGCAAGGAGGAGACATGTGCCGGAAATTAAACATTACAGAAACGAAATGAGACTTAAGGTGGTGCAACACACCTGGGCATGGCACGAAAACCAAGGGCAAGGCAGATAGGACTAGGCTGGCAAGGAGACCGGAAGGCACAGGGATAGATTCTGTCCAAGGCAAGGCATGCAAGGGTACAACTGTCTAGAAGTGAAGGTTCTGCAAATCACTGTCGAGATTTTATAATATTGCAAATCGAATGGTCACCAAGGTTTACTGCTCAATGAATGTCATTCCTTCTATAAAATAGTGACTGCTATGCCATATGTCACCTAAAACTTCTGTGGTAAGCTTTAAGGGAATAGATTACCCAAAAATCACTGGAGGAAAGTAAGGCTGGGTTCTAAATTGTCAGACGACTTGACTCTCTCTATTTAGAGATCGTCAGGTTTACCTTGGTAATAGGGACTCCTCAAACGGTAATGCTGAGTAGTCGAGCATCCCAGGGTTTACAATTTAAAAAGAAACTTAAGTTCCTAAGTGGAGTTAGGAGCGTAAGATGGGTTAAGTTCGCTAAAATCTAAGAAGTTGAGACTATGCTAGGCCATTGTCAAGACTATGAGTCCAGTGCTGTCGATGGCTCAGACCAGTCGTTTTACTAATTTCTGGTTTTTACTTCGGTGCTTCTCACAACGATGACTGTTCCAAAAGCAAGGCAAATAAATTATCTGGAAATCCGACTTAATCTATGGAGGCCTTTCTGTGTTGGCTGGAAATGATAACAACAAAAATGCGTTGCCACAAGAATTGTCCACAGAACCACGTCCCGAGCGTTAACTCTCCAGCCATCAATGGGTAAAAATAATAATACGTCCCAGAACAACTCTCACGGTTTACCTTGGTTAGTGCTGGTTGAGCACGAGAGTCTAAAATTAAGGTTGAGAAACAGGTTTCTAAAACGCCCACTGCCAGGCACCAGCAATGAATCTAGACATGAGCAGACAAAAATCTAATTTGCCCCAAGTAAAAGACACAGGTAAAAACAAAAATTCACCACGGGAAGATTTCACACCAGTAAGCATAAAAAGGGTGAACGCAGTCCTTACACCCTTAGTAGAGAAACATGGTCAAGGATGTGGTGGAGGCCACCCAAGAATCAAAGGCAAAAAACAAACACACTCAACAGATGACGTGGGGGAGGTAAACCAAGAAATAATAATGGGGCAGATTCAATCGGTCTGGCAGTGCAAATGTAGAGTTATTTTTTTTTACCTCTATCTAAATTTTACACATGCTGCAGTAACCTTTCACTTCATTACTTTATTGAACACGGAGTGAAGATTACAACTATCACCAATTACATTTGCTGAAGAAATCATTTGACATCGTACCTTACTGAAAGAAGAAGTTATAAGGCAAGACGATTTAACAAACCAAAACGCAGATAGAAGTTAAACATTTCATATCGATTACCCAATACACATGCACATCTAATCATAAATCCTAATGCATTCTACTCTACAAATCAAAAGCATACCGTTGCCTGATCTCCCGCTTCGAATGACGTCCACGCGCTCCATGCCGATCCCGCTCGTCAACCGTCGAGACCTCACCGGTACCTCCCAACCAACGCTAGGGGTACTCTACTTCCCCCTTAGCCCCTCGAGCCACAAAGGGGCCACACACTATCCAGATGGTACGTCTAGCTCCCAGCTCACTTTGCAAGGCCGAGCTACCACTCCTCTCCGAGCTAGGAAATCCCAACTCCCACAAGTAAATCAGTCAAGTCACTAATCCAACAGTGTAACATTACGCTAACAGCCAATCCCCTTTCTTCCTCCTCCTTCCTATCTTTTATAGAGTTTTAGAACTTCCAATCTTTCCCTAAATCTCATTTAATTTAAGTTTTAAATAAAAATATTCTAAAAATTCTCCTTCGTACAAGTGTCATTCATCCCCCACATTCCTCCAATAATTATTTTCTTTAATTTATTAAATTGTCTTATTTCCCTCACCCACCTAGAGCTACTCCTAAATTTACTCCTAGGTGTCCCTAGATTCCCTTACAGGTTTTAAAGACTTTCCCTGAAATGAAGTTGCTAAATTAGTTCAATTTAGAAGGTTCTTAATTGCAGATTCTTTACTAAGTTGACCCCCTGCTTTTTACCATAAGTTCCCCTCTTTCCCTTTTTATGTTACCTCCATTCCCTAGTTTCCTAATTTTTATAATTTCCCTCTTTCCCCTTTTTATTA
>JASDQU011029487.1:7414-31122 GCA_032191745.1 Picea mariana
GACAAATTACACGCGGCTGGGTTCATCTACCCCATCGCCTATACCTCATGGGTTTCCTACCCTGTACCCATTAATAAAAAACAGGGCACTATCTGCGTCTAAACAGACTTTCGTGACCTCAATCACGCATGTCCCAAAGACAACTTTCCAATGTCTTTCATCGATCAAATTATCGATGACTGCGCAGGCCACGAGGCTCTATCCTTCATGGACAATTTCTTTGGTTATAATCAAATCCAAATTCACCCAGCCGATCAGTACAAAACCGCATTCACTACCCCTTGGGGTACTTTTGCATATCGTGTCATGCCTTTTGGCTTAAAGAATGCTAGCGCAACTTTCCAACGGGCTATGACATACATTTTTCACGATCTGGCTCATATCATCCTCACATACTTGGATGACGTCACAGCTCGATCCAAGAAACACACCCAACATCTTGATGATTTACGAAACATCTTCCAACGGTGTTGTTAATACAACATCCGCTTGAATCCCCTCAAGTGCGTATTCTGCGTCACTGCGGGGAACCTCCTCGAATTCATCATTTCCCAAAGTGGTATTACCGTGGACCCCCTCAAAGTCCAAGCTATCACTGAAATTCCACCTCCTCGGAATTTATGTCAACTCCAGAGGCTACAAGGAAAAGATAACTTTCTATGACGATTCGTCCCAGACTATGCCACTCGCGCACACGGTTTCCTTCGCTTACTACGCCACAACATCCCATTTTACTGGGATGAACATGCCCAAAAGTCATTTGATGATCTTAAAATGGTGCTCTCCAATGCCCCTTTAATCAGTGCACCCGACTACAATTGTGACTATATCCTCTACATATCAGCATCATCTGTCTCAGTCGCAGGATTTCTTGTTCAAATCGGTGATGAAGATCGTGAGCATGTCATTTATTACATTAGTAAAAATCTCTCAGGGCCACCCTTGAAGTATAAACATGAAGAGAAACTATCCCTTGCAGTCATCCTAGCAGTTCAGAAACTACGTCATTACATTCTGCTTCGCACAACTAAGGTCGTAGTAGATTCCAACCCTATGCAATACTTGCTCAGTCATCGGCAAATTAATGGAAAATTTACCTAATGGATCGTTATCCTTCAGGAGTACGATCTTGAATTCTCAAATCCCAAGAGAAATAAATCCCTCATCCTCGCCAAAATTGTCATGGCCTTCCCCTTTGACACAACCAGTGCCCTCGTCAATACCGACTTTCTCGACGAACATCTCTTTTACATCACTTCGGATGATCCTTGGTACGATGACCTCCTCGTCTACCTCCGAACTCAAAAGTTCGGTAACCACCTTTCACGAGATGATCATCGTCGCATTTTCCACCAGGCCCACCACTACCTCCTCATCAGAGACATCTTATACTAGCGAGGGGTCGACACCATTCTTCATCAATGCCTGACCATTGACAAGGTCGATAGAGTCTTAAATGACTACCATAGTGGCACATGTGGGGGCCATCTTTCAGGAATATCCACTGCTCAGAAGATCATCTGAGCAGGTTACTTTTATCCTACCTTGTTTCATGATTGCATTCATGCCGTGAAACGATGCGAGAAGTGTCATCTTTATGCCAACAAATCCTGAGCACCACCTACTCTTCTTCATCCAGTCATCACTGCCGGCCCTTTTTGTAAATGGGGCATCGAATTCAAGACTTGTAATCCCCCCTCTAGCAATGGACACAAATACATTGTTGTCACAGTCGATTACTTCACAAAATGGGTGGAATCTATGCCCACCTTCAACAATACCACTGACACCGTAGCACGGTTTTTCTTTAACCACATCATATCCCGCTTTGGAGTACCACTCCAACTAGTTTCTGATCACGAGAAACAATTTGAGAATGAGATTTTTGTCGAACTCTCATCTCGGTTAGGATTCTCACACAAGTTTGCCTCACCATATTACCCTTATTCTAACGGATAGGTCGAAGCAATTAACAAGGTCCTCAAGACCATGTTAAAGCGCACGGTTAATAAACATAAGACCAACTGGCATCATATGTTATTTTCCACGCTATGGGCTTACCGTACAGCTGTGAAAACAACCACTGGTTTCACACCATTTCATATAGTCCATGGGGTTGAGGCCACTCTTCCTATCGAGTGTGAAATTCCCACCTTACGCACCTCAATTGAGCTAATACCCGACACTGCTCCAATGGAGCAACACTTGTTGAACTTAGAGTCCCTGGATGAAGATTGTTGATCTTCTTTACAGAACAATGAGGCAGCTAAAAAACGATCAAAGGCCACCTTTGATCGACATGTCAACCTTCGCTCATTTCATGAAGGCGACCTCGTCCTTGCTTAGGATATCGCTCACAATACCTTTGGTCATGGAAAATTTGAGTCACTATGGAATGGACCATACATTATCCAACATTGTCTCACCAAAGGCGCATACATCTTGGCCTCTCTCAAAGGCCTCTCTCTCAAAGAACCCATCAACGGGTTATACTTAAAGAAATTTTATGCCTAAGCGTAGCAGTTCTACTTTAGGTTATTTCTTTTATAGTGTTTTTAATCTTTTTTTCCATCCCTCACATCTAAACTATCATTTGTGCTATTGACAGATGCTTCCTCCACCAGCCTACCACATCAGTTATGCCAACAGCGCCAGCCATTGGACACAAAATCTTGCTTCGGCAGCTTGGGCCCTCTATACTCCCTCACATGAAATTATCCATTTGAGTGGCATATGTTTGGGTTTATCCACCAACAACCAAGCCGAATACACTGTCGTCATTGGCCTCCTCGTCGATGCCCAGCATCAATGTATTCGTCACCTTAGCGTCTTTCTCGACTCTCAACTAGTCGTTCTCCAGCTCAACAATGTGTACCACGTCCGCAATCCTTGCCTCTTTCGCAAATACCTGTAGGTTAGACTTTTATCTTGACATTTTGATTTCATTACATTTACACATATTCCAAGACAATTGAATCAAATTACATATAACTTAGCTAACATTGTGTTACACTGGCATATATCACATCAAGATACCTCTACACATACATAAACATATCCACAAACATGTCACGGCATATATAGATTAGACATCATCAACACATTAACAAAACACATGTAAACATCACACAGATCTCAAAATGTATACTCATGTATATATAAGACGGTCCACAATGCCATCCAAATGTTTACATACAAAAATACAAGTATCCGCAGGCCAGTGAAGCACCTCGGTACAAAACAGGCTCACTAGCCTATATAAAAAAATACAAAAATACATAGAGCACCACTCAAGGTGCCTCTAGAGCACCACCTCCTGCCCCTCCCTTAGGCAGTGGTGCCCCACCCACTACTAGTCCCTCCTAACCGGGAGGTAACCATCCAGTCATAGCAGCACTTGCTACTACTACTCATCGTACCACGACGGCAGAATCCCCACACACTGCTCCAGGATTCCCTTATCCTAGATATGCGACCACATGCCCTTAGGCACACTCTGTAGCACCGCCTCCAGGCAGTGGAAAATATCCTCAAAATTTGCTCCAGCATCCGTCAGAGGAGCATGTGATGGCCCGGCACCTGGGTCATCAAACCAACATCTCCTCACTGCTCTCTCAGGCTCATCTAGTCTCACCTCAACATCCTCACATCGACGTCTCTCTCCTACCCATGGCCTTCCCTGCGACGGTCTCCCTGTCTTCTGGTGAGCCGACGCCCTCAGCAACTCAACCTCGCACCCGTGAGGTGCCACGTCTGCACATACAAACAAACAACAGATAGTATCAACATCTATACCAAATACACATGTCATGCTATCTAAAAAAAAACAATATATATATAACTCATCAACATACCTCGATGATCAAAAACCTCCCCTGGAGGTAACACCATGTCCCGATCACCACGGAAGTCAACACCAGCATATGGAAACTACAGTATCACCTGCAGCATCTGTCGCCACACCTACGTCGCCTCAGCCATGAAAAAGTGGTCACCCTCACCACCACCGCGGTGAAGAAAAATATTCTACCATCGCTTCAATCGCGGCTCTCGCGCCCCAAGAGCGCCCAATAAAACCCTAGGGCACAACATGGGCACCCTCTCCAAAAACTAGGCCACTAGGATGAACCCAAAAGCAAACTCTCCTATATCAATGGACTAATAACAGTCCAGTTACCCTACCATCCTAGTATGCAGTGTAAGCCCCCAGGCAAAGTGCTCGCCGGCCAGTACCCTCTCCATAATACTCAACTGAACACCACTGATTCATTGAGTCTCAAGGGACCCGTACATCCTCACAATCATAGTTGCTATACAACGATGCACTAGAGCATCCATCGCCCCGATGCTCACAACAGAGCCCGACATAAAGTTCACCCTAGAACAGCATCTTTGACCCATTGTCACTAGCGCCACATCAGTAGGTAATACCGACTCCGCTAGTAGGGGTGTTCCCCGAAACGGGATCCCAGTCAAAAAATAGATATCCTCCACAGCAGTGAAGGCAAGCTTCTCTCCCTGTACCATAAAGCAATGCTGGTCTGGACTCCACATCTGGATAAGGTACTGTAGGAGATACTCCTGTGCCCATATCAACGGGCACTCAAAGAACTTTAGCAACCCATAGACTGCCAAAGTAGCACGAACCCCCAGCTCCTCAATAGCCACGACATCTCTCAGCTGGGACCAATCTCGCTCTCGCCAACCAACTGACATCTTGCACAATGATTGCCTGCAGCCATATAAAATAGTCCTAGGTCAGCCACATGGACCATAAACAACATTAAAAAGATAATTTTTACACCCGTTAACCTTGCCTCCAAGGCACGACTATTTAACCCACAGGTGCGCACCCATGCGCACCTGTTCACCCCATAGGCGTGCACGTATGCACGCTTGTTCACTCCACAGGCATGCACTCAGGCACACCTGTCCATCCCACAGGCGTGCATGCATGTGTACCTGTCGAGGCTACAGGGGCACTTCCATGTGCCCCTGTCATGAACACAGGCACACATCAAAGTGCACCTATCCACTACACAGCTGCGCACACATGCGCGGCTGTGTAGCCAATAGGCGCGCACATAATGCACGCCTTTGTCCCCCTTACAGGCACCCCCATACATGGCTATCCGGATGACAGGTGCGCACTTGTGCACGCATACTTCCGGATCGCCCGCGCACATTGGGGCCCACACCCATAAACCCTCTGTACGGCCCTCCGTACAGGCCCTGCCCAAAAAAATGGAAACCCTAATTCTATGCAGGATGATCAGACTACTAACCTGAAGCTCATTGGTCCTCAATCAACTGCCTCATTTTCCCAAAATCTCCAAATCTCCTCTGAATACTTCTCATCCAGTCACTCTAGCAGTAAGTACAAATGAGGTGATAATATGGGCCCTACAACTATATATAGTCCTTTTTCTCCAAACTTCCACTCACCATTCCGGGAGCTCCGAGTGTCCATTCTTCGATCTATCTTTAGCCACGAGATCAGCATCCTGCCATCTACATCCCGACAGTCCTCGAGCCACTTTTTATCCTGAGCCCCTAGGACGCCATTTTTTCATACCTCGACCAAGTACGCATGCTCATATTCAAAATTATCAAATAAATGCTCGTATGTTCGATTCTCTTCAGATATGGTTCACGTCGGGTATTTGGTTTTCATGTGCATAGGTACTGGGTCATCATACATCAATGCAACCCCTTCAGGTATATACTCAGCACTGGCATGTAGTCATTCCCTCTGAATCTCACTTGCATCTCCAGTCACACCCTCTGACATTTGCCTCTAGGATCCCCATCTCCGGCTCTACAGTACCAACACCTCCATTTGCATCTTCAGTACTGTCACCCGATAGCACTCTTACCCACATGAGTTGTCCCATTCATAGCACCCTTTTGCGCCTTTGACACTCATGTTATTTTTCAAACCCTTTAGGGATGGGAGTCTCGATAGTCTTCCATCATGTCGCAAATCAGCCACATACTCCTTCTCCTCATTTTGCTAGCTTTCCCACCGGACTCCCAGATTATCTCTTCAAGGTTCTATTTTCGAATGCACCTCTGCAGTATCATGAACCCTCCATTTCATCAACAATCAGTTTGCCCCTCTGCAAATTTCCCTTCATTTCACCTACCTCATACAGAAACCCACCCATGGGGCCCCCACCCTTCACTAGTTCTCCAAGAAAATTACACCCTACCCGGGCCAACCATATTACATCGGGGCACTAGTTTCTGTATTTGTACACTCATCCCAAATTATTCTTTATTTATTGTACAAACACCTTTATTTCCCACATTTCCATACCTTTTTGTCGTCACCTTTGGCTACCTTCTTCCCTTTTTGGAAAAAGAAACCCATGTCGCCCTTGGTTGGGGCACTACTTCTCATCTACCCTTGACGACATCATCCATATACTCTGAGTATCCCACAGGCCACTTACCTCTGCCCTCTGAGTTTGTTCACTTTGTCCCGCCTCTGGCACAACTTATCCCCTGTCTTGTTGTCCCACTGACACTCGACCTCGTTGAATGGTTGTGACCACTTTTACCTCACATATACCCCCAACCAAGGGTGGTCTTGAGTCATCCTATATCTTGACTTCATCCATGTACCTCCTCCAATTCCTAACCTCACCTAGTAGATTTCACGAAGCCCTTTGCTTCTGGGAGTCGCGTCCCCCTTTTATCGACATCAGCACAGTTTTCCAGAAGGGTGACAGTATCTTAAATCTCATTACCTTTTTCATGAGAGCTCTCGGACAACACAGGGAGAACCACAATTGCTCCCTATTGTCGTTGACCCACATAACATTCGACATCAACATTTTCTCATGTTACGGTGGGTCTTACTTTGCGACTATTGCAGTTATTTCTTATACTTGCTGAAGACCTCTGAACTTGGTTGGGCTATCAATGCCTACAAAATCTGTGATACTTCTTACAGATATCTCTGCCTACTGTTCAGAGTATGTTCCTCTGCAGAATTGTCTTCTGCCTTTATCATGACCACCCCCGAGGGAGCTGCAGTTGTCTACATAAACACCTCATTCCTTTTTTAGTTACATGACATGAGCATGGGGCATGCCCGCCTCATTTCTACACATTTTATTATTACACACCTTATGGAAGGTCAGGTTCTACAGGTTCCCTTCTCCCTCCAACGGGTAACTCTTGACAACCACACTATCGCTCTCTCTTACAAAAACACTCTCATTAGAAGAAACATTGATGGATTTCGGCTATACGTATGCTCCTAACCTCATCCATCAGGGGGCATCTGTTATCACTAAAATTTTGTCCGCAAATGGTTACAAGAATTCAGCATCGTCAAACAGTTATGAGGTCACCCATGGACCAAAATTAACACAAAATCATTTCCAAAGGGTCAAAAACTATACAACTAGTGAAAAAATTAAAGGGTGTTATGAACACATAGGGCGCGTGCGCACATGTGCAAAACAGAAATGTAGAAATCGCACACATGCGCAACTATTGTCTCAAAAAGTCGTGCACCTGAGAAACAACGCATTTATGAGAGTGGTCGGCCTCCCACCCACTTTTGGTTTAGCTTCCAAGTTGATTTGACACTCAAATCTGGACTGGATTCGACTAGGTGGCTGGTCAAAGACCTAGAAATGCCCTAATTAGCCTCTTTACACACGACAAACTAGTTGGACAATACCTCAAAGGAATGCTATAAAAAGGCCATGTATACACTTCATTTTTCAAGGAATTCATAGCAAAGTTATGCTACAATTATTCTCTAGAGGAATCCTCTATCCTTATCAAGAGTATACTAGCATCATTGCATTGGGCAATCCATCTCACCCCTTGAGTGGATTAGCAAAGAATTATTTCACCATTTTCATTTTCAAAGTTGTAAGAAGAGCTTATTTGTGGGGGTCCAAGAGCCCTCCCTTGGAGGAAGAAGGGACTCATAGTCCTCTTTCTTCTCGGTGTTTTCTTTCACTAATATCAGCCTTATCATTAGTGACATGGGTCTCGTTGTTTCTTTTGTCCTTATGTCCCTATGCTTATTAATTTAGTTGTTGTTTTATTTCTTAGTTTAATTCTTAGTTGTTCTTTTATATTTCTTTCTCTAACCATTTTCCTTGCAGCTGTCCTGCTTAGAAAACCCAACTAAGCTTGCAAACACCTCTATTTTTCTCACTAAGGTGACGAAATAGGCGCAACAATGGGACATGAAGAGAATTATTGTATTGGAGCGGTAGCTCAATAAGAGGAAGCCCCCTTGAAGAGGAAAGTGAATAGGAGAGGATCCCTTCCATAATAGGATCCATTGTATGGTGTTGCCCTACCTCAAGGGTTTGATAATAATAAAGGATATTTTGCATATTGCTCTTGTATATCTATTGTGGTGCTTTTGTATTCAGTATTTGTGGTGATTATATTTGTAGATCTATCCAGGTACTTAACAAGTATGACATTTATTACATTTAACTACCATAGTGGGTCTTTATTAATATAGTGGACCTAGTCCACCTTACATTGAATGACCACATTACCATATACTAGCATAGCCGCAAACTCATGGATGGTGAACGTCGGAAGGTTTTGGCTGGTCCAGAAAATGAAACATGGCCATAAAATAAAATGCATGGTGTTGTTCCACATTCACATCTCTCGACTCTGTAACAAAACCTTAATCTTTGTTAATCACTCAGATGTGGCAATCAACTAGCCACCATAGTAAATTTTAAATATGATCAAGTAAAAGTTAAAAAATAAACATGTAAAGGGATGCTTTTATAATAGTGAGGAAGTTAGTGGTTGAAATCACAACCATTGATTTATTGGGACTACTAAGAATATTCCATCAATGTTTAATCTTGTCCATACAAAACTGATTAAGCACTAAAAACCTATTAAATGTGCCCATTGTCAATAGGTGTACGCCTTTCGGCTTAATTAAATGACTTTCACTAATAATACATAACCACATTCCCATTGGGTACCTCTCTAGGTACCCCATATTACCTCTCTAGGTATACTACACAAGATAGCTCCATAATACATGTACAAGACTACTTTTTCCATAGAATGGGGATCCTACCAGTACACAGTCGTGCCTTTTGGGATGAAGAATGCACCAACTATATTTTCAAGGGTAGTAATAGCTTCCTTTAAGGAGTTCATAAATCCATTTTTAGAAGTATATATGGATGATTGGACTCTATATATCCTACTAAAAGACCATGTGGAAGTGTTAAGGCTAGTGTTGGAAATATGCAAGCAATGTAAGATATCATTGAATATCAAGAAGTGCATGTTTGGGACACCTTTTGGAATACTATTGGGACACGTAGTGTGAAAAAAAGGCTTGCTAGTGGATCCTACTAAGATTGTAGTCATTGTTAATTTACCACCACCAAAATTAGTGCACTAGTTGAGAGAAACATTGGGACATACAAGCTACTACGAAAAAATTATAAAAGGGTATGTGTTGATCACTGCACCAATGGAGAAATTGTTAAAGAAGGATAATAAATTCCATTGGAATGAGGATTGTCAACAAGGTTTGGACACCCTAAAGGAAAATACGGTAACAACATCTATCCTAGTATTCCCAGATTGGGAAAATAAATTCCATGTGCATGTAGATGCATCAGCTATAACACTTGGAGAAATTTTGGTGCAGCTAGGAGCAGGGG
Source organism: Picea mariana (assembly GCA_032191745.1). Taxonomy (NCBI): domain Eukaryota; kingdom Viridiplantae; phylum Streptophyta; class Pinopsida; order Pinales; family Pinaceae; genus Picea; species Picea mariana. The sequence goes on from JASDQU011029487.1 coordinate 17,101, forward strand.
ATTTAGATCATCCTATAGAATTTGCAAGTGAAAACTATCAGAATTGGACCAAAACTACAATACTAAAGAAAGAGAAGGCCTAGTTATGGTCTATGCACTTCAAAAGTTCATAAATTACTTATTGGGAAAACATTTTACGATGTTCACAGATCATTCATCCCTCAAACACCTAGTCAACAAGCTAATGTTGGGGGGGGGGATCTGTAGATGGCTACTACTATTTCAAGAATTTGACTTTGAAGTGATAGTCAAAACCAGGAAGCTAAATGTAGGACCTGATCACCTATGAAGGTTAACAAATGGAGAATAACCTACCAACTTGGAAGACAACTTCCCTGATGCACAATTATTTTCAGTCCAAATAGTCGATGAATACTTTGTTGATATTTTTGAATACTTGAGTACATGAATTGTGCCATAGGATTTTAACATTGCGTAGAAGAAAAATATGGTAGTGAGAGCTACAGACTTTAACTGATTGTGAGACATTTATACAAGATGGGCACAGACAACATTTTGAGAATATGCATACTAGAACATGAAAGGCCTGGGATTTTGGAAGAATCTCATGAGGGAATAGATAGAAGACATTATGTAGGAAAATATACCACGCAAAAGGTATTGCGCATAGGACTATGGTAGCCAAAAATTCACAGAGATGCTAAGGACTATTTCTATAGATGTGATGTCTGTCAGAGGATTGGTAAACCTAACAGAAGAGATGAGATGCCCCTAAGACCATAAGTAACTTTGCAGGTATTTGACAAATGGGAAATAGACTTTGTGGGGCCAATCCACCCACCAACAAAAAGGTCAAGATTGAGATATATCATTATTGCAATAGAATACTTAACAATATGGGCATAAGAAACACCAATCAAATACTGCAGCACAAAGACAACATCACACTTATTGTTTGAGCAAGTGATCACTAGATTTCGCTGTCCAAAGATTTTGATGAGTGACCAAGGTACTCACTTTATCAATAGTACTATCAAGGCTATGACTAAGGATTTTGAAGTCTATCATCAAAAGAGTACACCATACCATCCTCAAGAAAATGGAACAGTATAAGACTTCAATAAGATCTTGGAGAATGCTCTGACAAAGATCTGCAATGTCAATAGGGATGATTGGGATTTGAAGATACCAGTAGTACTATGGTCATACATGACTACATGTAAAAATATGACAGAACAGACACCATTCAGATTGGTGTATCAGCAGGAAGTAGTAGTACAATTAGAATTTCTGGTACCCAGTTTGCGCGTAGCAACAATTACCAACATGATAGAAAGAGGCGCAATAAAGGAAAGGCTCAATCAACTAATGGAGATGGAAGAAGATAGGATTTTGGCACGATTTCACCAAGAGGTACAAAAATAAAGAGACAAATATTAGCATGATAGAGATATCAAGAGGAAGAGTTTCAAGGAGGGAGATCTAGTCTTGCTTTATGCCAGTAAATTTTTCAACATCTAGGGAAATTCAGAATGCATTCGTTGGGGCCATATAAAGTGAATATTGTCACATATGGGGGAGTTGTACATCTAAAAGATTTGGGAGGCACAAAACTGAGAGGAATGGTCAATGGAAGTCGATTGAAACTGTATAGGGACATTCGACCTCCTAGCACTTAAAAATTATAAGCACGGTAATAAAACATGTACATAGTGTGTTCTAGTAGAAGTTAAAATAGAGAAAATGATTAAAAAAACAAAAAGAAGGAAAAATAAATACAAAATTAGAAAAGAGATAAAATACAAAAACAATGGGGAAAAGTTGTGTGCAGTAACTACCGCAACAAACATCAGAAGACCGCATGCGGTAAAAAGTGAACTTGGCACAAATGCATGCAAAAAGGTAAAAGTAAACATAAATCAGTCTATAAAAGGCATAAAAGTGTAGAGATATTCAACACTTAGCAAATTTCGACCTCATAGTGAGAAAGAGAACCCATGCCCTAGTTTCAAATCGACAAAGTAGGAAGTCAAGGTTACAATATTCGCACAGGATGACTCCACCAAAGTTTGGGTCATCGGGACATTTTTTCTAGGTCACTTGATAGGGACAAAGGTGTAAGGAATGACTGCAATAGTCGAAGAATATAGTTGAGCTCGAGGATATGACCACCTCAGACCTAGAATTGATAGGGTAGAGCTCCCTACAATGGAACAAGCAGAGATAGGGCAGAGCTCAGGGGCTGGAAACATGGGTTCAAAACCTAACTTTAAAATGCATGCGAGATTGGATGACACAATGAGACCGTGACAGTCCCAGCCAGAAGACAAAGTATTGGTCGAGGACATAATCGACATGCCAGAGATAGCTAGGGAAGAAGAGGGCATGGAATCAGAAGAGGCAGACATGTCTATTGTGGGATAGAAAAGAAAGACCCCTGACAACATGGAAATCACCCTTCCATTCCTTCCAAACACAGTCCCCACTATCAATGACATGTTGGGGAAGGTACCAAAGTTGAGGTACGTGGACCATGACATGTGCGACATGGAAAAATTCCCATATTTGGTCGAGGAAAACTATCTGATTAACACAGGTGAGATTGGACCCCTAAGAAAACTAGAGCTAGAGCCTGTGCAATGGATTACAGGGCTATATAATTCAGGTAAAATAAACCTCTTGGACATACCGCATTTTGGGCACGATAAGAATGTTTGTTTGTGCATCAAACAATTGATCACATGGGTTCATGGAGGCTTTCTTTGGATGGATAGACCAGTTCAAGTCGACGTGGTGTTAATTTCCAAAATAATAGGATTACCTACAATTGATGCGCCTCCAGAAGACTTCCTGGAGAACAAAGCATGATAGAAAGAACTAGCGGAATAAGTGAAGGTGCAGTTCGACATGACCAAAGAAAATAGAGGCATCATCATCAAATAAATCAATGACAATGCCACATGATTCTCCAGTAAGATAATGGAGTAAAATTTGATGAGAAAATGTCACAAAGAGGAAGCATCATCAGGAGTGATCTTAGTAGCAGTGCACTGTGCAAAGGGGATGAAGTTCAGCTAGGCGTCATATGTGTTAAACCAATTCCTTCTTGACTGTTGCGATGCGCAGGACAATGGAACCGAATTCCATTACTCTTGGATGATAATATCAATAGCTCTGGTAGGGTGGCAGAATCCCAAGTTCTCTGCATTCTTAGACATGGTGGGAAAATTCTACGTGACCAGGTATGAGTCTCTCTGGAAAGAGAAGGATAAGGAGACGCAGCAAGAAAACAACATTGTTTTTTCCATGATGCTAGATGAAATCCAACAACACACAAAAAATGTATGGCACATACCTATGGATGTCACGAAGGAAAAAAAGTGGATAGATAATTTCAAGGCATACCAACATCACCTATGGATCCAAGTTGTGAGGGATCCCAAAAAGGAATGGTTGACAATGCAATATTTCATCACCAAAGAAGAGGTGGAGTGGATTATCAAGGACTATCCAGTGTAGTGACAGTCACCTGCAACAAAACCAAATACGAGGGTAGGCACGTTGCAATCCTCCAAGCCCAAGGAAAAGGCTGGCATAGGCTCATCAACAAGGACAGGTAGCCCGACTAATAATAATAGAACAACTACAACACGAACCCTACCAACCGGGAGCAGTGCAGTACCAAAAAAGATGAGGAGAACAACCAAAACAACAAGAATATGAAGTTGGGTGAAGACAGGGCCAAAGGAGACCATACATGCTCAAGAGGAAGGAGGACAAGAAACAATGATAGAGGCACAACCCTCAAAAATGACAAGGAAGCCCACACAAGGAACATATGCATGCAAGAAGAGGAAGTATGAAACAGAGGACCCTGACATCACCCTCACATGGGATGATGTAGAGTGCATTGCAGATAAGGTCCAAGACAAGGGTGAGGAAGTGGTCAGAACAATAGAGGAACAAAGGGATAAGATCATGGATAAGCTGTTATAGGTTCACGTAAACATCCATCATTTATGGAACTAGGCTTAGTCACATGCCACTACATGACCGTAGGAGGAGACACAGAGGCCATATGCATAGAGAGAAGGAGAAGAGACCATGAAATTTATTGTCTAGGGTAGGGATACATTCACGATAACATGTCAAATGATTAGCTTCGACTAAGAGATGACACAGAAACCCCTAGAAGAGGTGGAACAAGTAGAGTTGGTGATGGCACGGATCCCCACAAAGGCCTTATATGGGCTACAAGCTATCATCATGTAGGAAGTACAGTCTAAGGCTCACGCATATGACAAAAATATAGAGGTGGTAAGAGGGGCCACTGAGATTCTCTAGATCACATGTGACCAGTTGACTATCAAAAAGGAAGAGGAGAAAGAACACACATATAGGATAGAGCAGGGATTGACAACGACATACAACTAAATCCCCAAAAGCGTGCGGGAAGCATAGAGAAGCACAGAGGAGAATATCAACCTCATCGCACAGACAATTGACTAGTACATGCAATATATTGAGGAGCTAAAATAGAATCTCAATCCCATGACCCCACCTGAGGTCCAAGAGAAGAAGAAATTAGAAGTTGCACTCCAACTAGCAGAGATGGAGAAACAAATTAACACAGCAGTAGGATTGTTTGATAAAGCAGCGCAACTTTGGATAGTGTTGGAGCAGGATGAGCAAGTCCAACAATGGGACCATGAGGAAGAAATAATAAGCATAGAAATCCAGGACCTCAAGCAGAGGAAAAAGACAATGAGCATCATTGAGCGTCTAAAAGGAACACAAGATATGAATAAGCTGCAGGCAGAGTTAAAAGTTTCACAAACGCAGAAGCAAGAAAGACATGCTTATATATAAACTCTTCAAGAGCAAGCAATGAAGATGATCGTGCAGTTGGAAGAAGAGAATAAGAACATGGTGCAAACACATGCATAGTGCACAACCATGATACAAGAGGAGATCACAACACAAGCATTAGAAGCACTCACAGAGAAGGTCATGCAATTCAAGGCAAGAGAAAGGGAACTTGCAAACAAGTTCCATGGCCTAGAAAAGGCTATCAAGGAAGCGTGCACTGTCTAGGTGGCTCGGGATGAGCCACATATCAGTGTTGGGGGCATGTTGGGCATAGGTTGATTTTGAGGAAGAATCCAATTTTGGAAAGTAAAGCTTAAACTAGAAAAGCACAACTAGAAAGAAAAGAAACACATGCGAGGGAAAGCCACATGCAAAGGAGGAAAGCATGAAAGGCACGCATGTAGGAAAACCTAACTACATTAGGGATAGGGTTTTTGTAAGAGATTGTAATGGATGATAAGACAAAAATAAGTATAAATAAGTACCTAGGAGGTCTAGGTCGGGGGTTCTAGAAGGTGAGAGAACATTGTTTTATTGGCCAAGAGAATGACTATAATATCCAAGGCCTTTTTGTAAGTTGTTGAGTTGTAGGAGAGCCAAGTAACTAGATCCCGAGGGTTAGATCGTAGGTTGAGGATCCTGGTGCAATCTAGTTAGCCTCACAAGGGTTGTGGAACTTGTTTTGTGATTGTATGATCTGAAACTGTATTGCACACAATGCCATATATTACAGAACCATAATAAAAGAGCCTAAGAGACAGATCTTTGTGGACGTATCCCATGAGGAGGTGAACCACGGTAACACCTGTGTTATATGTTTTGATTGATTGTGTGTTTACCTTTTTTAAGTAGTTAGACTATGAATGGATGAATGGATAATTCTGTGAGATCTGTTATATGTTAGATTTGTTAGAATGCATGCATAGACTTAACAGGTGAATTAATAGTAATAAGTATAGGAAGAACAACTAGATCAAGGCCTAAGAGGATGAAATGAAATCCCAGATCCCCACTCTTTCCTAGACTACAAGCATTTGAGCATTGCAATCACCCATAGAACTATCTTGGGTGAGACTGCGTAGTACACTCTGTGTGTTGTGTTTCCTTTTGGTTTACGAGGAGGGTCGATAGTTTTAGAGGGATTTGTTGGAAGATATTCAGATATGAACATGGGTCATCCCAAGAAGTGGTTAGAGAAGGAGTGACAACCAACATCACCTCTTTTTTTATGTTCTACAGGAAAAAAACTTGCAAGCGGATGAAATTTCCAACAAATTCATTGGAATGGCCCCAAGATCCTTATGGGTTTATGGTGATGTTCAATTTTTACCCTCCCCCCCCTAATGTTCATTATGAGTTTATTCAAGTTTGGGGATTGCATGTGTTTCATGGGCTCAGAGATTGCATGCATATGGACATGAATCATATGGACTTCATTAAATTTGGGAGCAACCCACATGGATAATTTGTACCATGTAATTTGTCGAAGGTAGGGATTTTGGAGGCTTCAAGGATGGATGGATCACAAGCGATAGGATGAATGTGTGTGGAAGGTACGTTGGGGATGGTTTCATGATCTAAAGCAACATGAATTGTCATTCTCAAGGTTAATTTAAATCATGCGAGGAAGTAGAAATATTTGTGGTGTATACAAAGGAGATATGTGTAGCCCAACCCCCATCAGCACCCACAGGAAAACACATGAGTTTGGTATGGTGGCACAGAATTGTAGCATGGAGGCATTCATTTGAAAAAAAATGGGATGAATTCGATCTGGCTGGTGAAAGATGAAATTGTCAAGGAGATGGATTTTGAATACCTTGTTCAATCATGGATTGGATGGGTGTGGCATGGATATGTCGGCTCAGGGATACTATATCACTAGTAGTGTAGTGGGTTCACAAGAGAAGTCCCTGGATCAGATTTTTGGTAATCTACTTGGACATTGTTGGAATTCAAAGAGAATAGTTTCTCTCCCCCCCTCCTTTTCTGTTCAATGGTTCCTACAACTCTCTCTGGGATTCATCTCTTTGGCATGTGTTATTTTTTCCTTCCCAATTAGAAGCAATGGAGGGTAGGGAAAGAAGTGGTCAACATGAGGAGACAATAGAAGAGGATGAGTTGGCCACCCTACAAAGACTCCATATTTCGGTAAATTCCTTGAACTCCATGATGACCTTCATGGTTTACAATTTAGTTCAACATAGTGGCATGATGGGGAAAATGCAAGATGAGTTGGAGGCATTGTAGTTGCAACTAGATGTGCTTTAGCTCCAACCTCCTCTGTCATCTTCTAATTCTAGGTCGGTGGCGGCTTCCTTGTCTCATGATCCAAATTGTTTTAAGAACGAAATGAAGGCAGAGATATAACAAGGAAATATATAGAGATATTGCAATAAACATAGAGATACAGTAATGCACAATTTTTGTTAATGAAAGGAATGTATAGAAACTATAAAAATACAGAGTGAGTGAACTCGCTATAATGGTGATAGCTTATCTCTAAGAACAGATGTGACGGCTACGCTCATTCACAAGAATATGATGTTCACAATGAGGCTCCAAAGGCATTTTTAACATAAATAATCAAAAACCCTGACACCAGAAGATGAAAATCCAAAAGGTTTGTAGGCCCCGATGGGGGTAGTTGATACATCAACTTCTCGAGGGCATAACGTTTTCATACGATATTTGTTTGGGGCACATGATAGTTCATTGGAAAGGTCTAGACAATAAGAACACATTCCTAACAGATCGTAGTCATATTCTATGACTATCACTTGGGCCATAAAACGTCAAAAAATTTCATTTGGGGCCTCAAAACGGCCTCGAAAGTTTGGGATCCAAAAAATTGTAGACAAACTGCCAAGGTGGAAAATTGTATTTTTGTGAGGTACCAAATCTATTATAATAGCTGAAAATAGAAATATTTAATATAATAACAATGAAACAACACAATAGATGAAACCGCCACACTAGAATAATACCTTTATTGATAGGAAATAATGTTCACTTGCCTCTTCGAGGGGGCAACCTCCTGCAGAGAAACACTCCATTACAATAATTCTCAAGACAAAAAAATATCATGCCCTCGAATCCTATTTATTATAAATCTATCTACCCAAAAGAACATTCTATAGGAATATTTTCTAGAAGTAGAAGCTTCTATTAGGTCTTCTTACATTTGACTTATTCTTAATTATTACTAGGCCTTATTAATATTGGCCTTTATTACATGGAAATATATTATTCTACCTATGTGAGAGGTTAGGGAGGTTAGGTATCTAACATGCCCTCCCCATTAAAAAAAACCTTGTCCTCGAGGCTTGAGATGAGGAAATTGTTGAATAATGGTAGTTGGCTCCCAAGTGGAATCTCCTGGAGTTGTATCTTTCCACTGGAATAACACTTCCTAGATGGTGCGCTGACAAAGATGGTGCTCACACTGGTCCAAAATTTCTTGTGGCTACAACCAGATGGAGCCTTCTTCATCCAACTCTGGAAGACTGGTTTGAGTTTGGAACTTATTTCCAATCACCTTCTTTAAGAAAGAGACATGAAAAATTGGATGGAGCTTAGAATGATTGGGAAAAGATAACTAATAGACTACTTGTCCCACACACTTGAGAACTGTATAAGGACCATAAAATTTGGGTGCTTGTTTCTGACAATGGTCAGCCTTGAGTGAAGTTTTCTTATAAGGTTGTAGTCAAAGAAACACCTAGTCTCCTTCAACAAATTGTCGTTCGGAGTGACCTTGATCTTATTTTGGAGCCTCTAAAGTCGAGTACTTGGATCATATTGTTGGTAAGACAGGTGTCAGGGTGGATCCTAAGAAGATTGAAGCTATGCAAGACTAGATTCACCCCAAGACTCTCAAACTATTACATGATTTTTTGGGTTTAAAAGGGTATTATCACATGTTTGTTAAGAATTACGGAAAGATTGCGGAACCTCTCACTTCTCTCCTTAAAAAGAATGCATTCACTTGGACTCTCACAGTTGATCAGGCCTTTCAATCATTGAAGGCAGCTATGTGCACCACTCCTATCCTAGCCCTTCCTGATTTCACAAAGACCTTTTCCTAGAATGTGATGCTTCCGGGAGAGGAATTGGGGCAGTCCTTATGCAAGATAGTCAACCTTTGGCCTTTACCAACAAACAATTGTCATAGCGACATTTGGGCCAATCAATCTATGAAAAGGAAATGTTGGCTATTCTGCATGTAGTGGATCTCTGGCACCCTTATCTATTGGGGAAATGCTTCCAAATTAAGACACATCATCAAAGCCTCAAGTATTTACTGGAGCAACACCCATCATTCCCAGAGAAACAAAAATGGGTGACTAAGATCTTTGGATATGATTATGAGATGATTTACAAAAAAGGAAAAGAAAATGTGGTTACTAACGCTCTTTCAAGAAAATATGAAGATGAAGGGTCCTTTTTTTCCCTCTCCTTCATTGTACCATATTGGCTCCAAGATGTTCGCTAGGAATGGCTACAAGATCCCAAACTTTCTTGTATGATCCAACAATTGCAAGCCAATTCTCCAGCTTCTATAGGGTACTCTTGGCACAATGATGAGCTTCACTATAAAGGTCGTTTGTATTTAAGTAAAAAGTCACAACTTAAATCTGCGGTGCTTTCTGATCTTCATGCTCAAGGTCACTCTGAACATCAGGGTAGATCCTAAGAAGATTGAAGCTATGAAAGATGTTTGTTGGTAAAGGCCAAAGGTAGGCCATCTTACATAAGGATTTCTCCAATTCCTCTCTAGGAAGAATCACATTCCAGGACAAAGGTATTTGTGAAATCAAGAAGGGCTAGGACAAGATTGGTGCACATAGCCTCCTTCAAGGCTTGAAAGGCCTAATCAATGGTGAGAGTCCAAGTGAAAGAATTATTTTTAAGAAGAGCAGTGAGAGGTGTTGCAATATTTCCATAATTCTTAAAAAACTTAGGATAATAACCTATTAAACCCAGAAAACCATGCAAGATTTTGAGAGTCTTGGGGCGAGGCCAATCTTGCATAGCTTCAATATTCTTAGGATCCAACTATGACCCGAGTACTCAACTTCTGAGGCTCCAAAAGAACATTAAGATTGTTTGAGTAAAACTTTGTGCTGAGAGAGTAGATGAATACCTCGATCCACATGAGCAAGATGGGTTATCCAGGTTTTACTATAGATGAGAATATCATCAAATAAAAATAAGACAAAATGACATAGAAAAGGATGGAAGACATGATTCATGAGGCCTTGGAAAGTGGAGGGAGCATTACGCAAGCCAAAGGACATGACCAAAAAATCATAGTGGCCCTCATGAGTTAGAAATGCAGTCTTAGGAATGTCTACCTCTTTGATACACATATGGTGGTAGCCAGAACGAAGATTAAGTTTACTAAAGAACTGGGAAACACTTCATTCATCCAAGAGATCATCAATGACAGGAATGGGAAATTTTTCTTTGATGGCGAGTTTGTTGAGGGAGTGAAATTCAAGACACATGCGCCAAGATCCTTCTTTCTTAAGTACCATGATCACATCAAAATAATAGGGGCTCGTACTAGGATGGATAACGCTTGCAGCGAGCAAGTCTTGAACAATTTTCTCAATTTTATTTTTTTGGGCAAAGGGATGACGATAGGGACAAACATTGGGAGGAAGGTTGACATGGATGAGGGGAATGGAATGTTCATGAACACCACGAGAAGGAGGAATTCCTTGGGGATTGGAAAAAATAATTTGATGTTTGGAGAGGATGGATTGGAGGTCTGACAACAGAGAGGGTGTCTCAGTGGCGTGAATGGAATGGAGTTGTGCAATAATTCCAGGATGACCTTTTTTGAGGAGATTTTCCATGCGATCGGAACTAATTATCTCAGGAAATCTGTTGTGATCCCTTGGAACTTATATTGTTGGTCCTCCTAGTTGAATTGCATGGTTAATTCCTTAAAATCCATGAGAATGAGACCCAGATTCCTTAGCCATTCGACAACCAACACAATGTCACAACCATCCATGTCAATAGAAAACATATGATATTTCATGTGGTACTAACCAATTTGGAGACACACATTTTCACAACACCCCCCACATTTCATGGACCTGCCATTGGAAATCATGATTTGAAAGCTATTGACTGCTCGGATATAGAAATTAGTTTCTTGGGAAATGCAGTGATGAATAAAATTATGGGTGTTTCCACTGTCAACAAGGATGATGACCTTCTGATGCTTAATGTAACCAATTATCTTGATGGTTTGGGGAGCAGATAATTCAGTGAGAGCATTCAGGGAAATGAATGGTTCAAATTCAAGAGGGTCAGAAGTTGAAGCCATATTAGTGGGTGCAAGTGACACAACCATAGGGGGAACCTCGACATATTCTTCAAAAACATCCTCAGAGATGGCCATAAAAATATTTTATTCCTTACACTTGTGCCCAGAAAAATATTTGTCATCATAATTATAATAAAGGCCCTTGAGTTTGCGTTCAACCATTTCTTCCCTGGTCAATTTATGGATATTTGATGGAATGGAAGGAGGAGTGGGAGTGATTGCTTTAGGGCAAGGAATAAAGGGGGTTTTTATGGTTTGAGAAGAGACAACATGTTCTACTTCTTTAGCTCTTTTAATATCTTCCACCCAACTCTGGGGGAAATCCATGAGGACATGGGCACATATCTCATCCTTGATGTAATATCCCTCAACTGAACACAATTGTAAATGTAATATAAATATACTTAAGTTCGTGAGTTGTTTTGACCTCATTTGATAATGCACATCATGTGGCATAGTGCGCGCATGAACTGTGCAGTAAAATGATGTAATATGCACATTGCAAGATACCACGCACAGTAACTAAAGTGTGCGCAACCTTGAGGATAGTGGATACCGCGCACAGTAACTAAAGTGCGTGCAATATTAAGGTCAACAAACCTTTATGTATATGATATGCATTATAGGCTGGTGAGCCAGTATTATAAATCGGAATGCTTATGTTTTGGTATTAGGCCGGAATGCCTAGATGTCAAGGGCCAATGAGCCTACTTTGTACATGACTCATGATTAATATAAAATACATCACTACGTGTAGATTGACCATGATAAAAGAGATGGGGGACTGAACTTCACCAATTAGAGAAAGGGAGGGCCAAAAGTCAATGGAATATTATATTAATATTTCCTAAAACATAAAGTATGGATAATTATTTTATCCTAAGTTCTAAAGTTGGGGACAAGTGGAAAAAAGTAACTTCCGATATGACAAGTGTCAAGTTGGGGACATGCATTCATATCATGGGGGAAATTAGCTCATTGGTAGATTTCTCATGGATACCTTACGAATAGTGGGACGACCATCATTCTCACCATCACTTTTTCACAAAGAGTTCATTGTGATTCCAGTACACACTCAGTTATCCAGTCAATGATTCCATGACCATTTCACTCATACATTATGTTATCCTTGAGACAACCATTTCATCTTTCCGAAGCCTATTTCCGCACCCTTTTTGGTTGGTGTACCTGATTAGCTTGGAGCAGGATTGAAGAAGTAGGTTGTCAAGCTCGTGAGTGGTTCTCTGAGCGAGATAATTGTTGGGGATTGATTTTCAAAGGTGCTAAACTACAACTACAGTGCTCTGATACTTCCGGTCTGGCTTGTTGTTGAAGCCCTGGAAGGGAAGTGGGGCAGCCAAGGGACTTTTGAGCAGAGAAGGGGCACACTTCCTTGGGTGGGATAGGAATGTGGGGAACGAGAGGCTGTAGGTTGTTAGTTGAGTGAGCACATGATATGGAGTCTTTCCTATTGTCCATGAGCCTTAACCTAGATAGGAACCCTTTACCCTGGGTGGAGTTCAGTCCTAGCTCGGGGGTGACTTACTATTGAGGGTGATGAACAGTGTAGTCTATGGCTGGGAGGTTCGTGGGTAGTCTATAAGTAGTTGGTGACAGTCTTTCTAAGATAAGTACCAATTGTATGATAAATTGATATGTTGTTTTGTTATTTACATGCCTATGTTACGATTTTATCATATATGTGATTATGATTGCTTGTGTGCTTATGGGTAATTTCATGTAAATGATGCATATCGGTAGTTACCGTTATTTCAATATAAAAGTCGTATGTTACATAAATTAATTGTTTGTTTATGTTTATATGTAAAGCTTCTGTGAGCGTGCTATATGTATATGTTTTAGTTGCATGCAGTTTAAAGAGTAAATGAATGTGGCATTGCTTAGTTGACTACTAGTTATGCTACTGTATGTTCTGCAGTATGGGAACGAAAGTGTTACCTAGAGTAGCATGGCCTGACCTGATGGCTGGGAATGTTACCGACTGGTGTCAAAGCATGAGTGGTTTCTCTGGAGTGGCATACCCCAGCCTGAGGTTGGTCGGGGGGATCATTACAATATGGTATCAGAGATTTAGTTCAACACTGAGCTTGGATGGGCCAGAGGGGTGCAATCGAAGTGAATATTCACAGAAAAGTAACTTTGAAGTGACCAAAATTGGAGTCATGGAGTGTCCATGGAAAAGGTTGGCGTACTGGCACGAGTGATAAATTTGGCACCACGCGGGAAAACGTTGGTGTGCCAGTGTGCGCGGTAAATTGCGGTGCCACGCAGAAGATTATTATGTGTAGATGCACACGCTGAAATTAACCTTGCGCGGTAAGCACACAAATAGTAAGTTGCACATGGGGTGTGCAAGTATTGCTTAATGCAGAGGATTTTTGTTAGTACGTGCATAAGTATGAGTATAAGTTGTTTCGCGACAGTGTATTCAGTAGTGTGCGCAGATATTTGAGTGCTATGGAATATGTTAAACTTGACATGGTGCATGCATAGGATGAAAATGCATGTGTAATATCAGTGTGCGGTATCAAAATTGTGCGTAGTGGGTATTGGCGCACAACGCCAGATTAGTGCATGTAAGTAGTTGGTACGACGAAGAAGAAATGCATAGTAGATTTAAGTGTGCAGAGAGGCGTGTTACCTTGTAATATTTCTATGCACGATAAATATAAATGAACAGGTCAAGTTAATGCGTGCGAAGTCGCTTGGAAGGCGATGAGTCTGAGTTTAAATTGCATAATAAAAAAAGAAAAAGAAACACATAACCGCATCGAAGCATTAATTAAAAATAATTCTGAGTTTTAATTTCCCCGTTTTAGACAGATGAA
>JASDQU011029488.1:0-16960 GCA_032191745.1 Picea mariana
GAAATTTCTGCCTCTCTTCAACTCAGCTCTGATACCATGTTAATTTTTTCAGACCCCAACCCAGTTTCAGTCTCGCTGATTTTTCAACCAAAGTTAAATGCCGAAACTCCAGTTTCAACACTATTTCAGCATAGGTTACAACACTGTTTCAACATATGTTCCAGCACTGTTTCAGCATATGTCTTAGCACTGTTTCAGCATATGTTCCAACACTGTTTCAGCATATGTCACAGCGGTGTTTCAACATATGTTACAGCGGTGTTTCATCATATGTTACAACACTGTTTCAACATATGTTCTAGCACTGTTTTAGCATATGTCTCAGCACTGTTTCAGCATATGTTACAGCGGTGTTTCAACATATGTTACAGCGGTGTTTCAACATATGTTACAGTGGTGTTTCAGCATATAAAAACTTAACAAAAAATAAACTTCAGAACTGAAACATGAGGATTCTGAACATCGTTTTCAACGTAGAAATAAAATATCAGTAGTATACAAAACTCAGAAAATATAGACACAAAGATTTTCGTTCTAACTTCGACCCTGGAAAAATCCACAAGGGGAAAACCAGTGAGAGAGGGCTTTGTATTATTTATGAGCTTCTGAGAAATTCTTTTACAGCATATTCATCTTCAGAAATTTACACAAACTTATCTGGACATTCCTGTAGCTTTGCTCCTCGATTTCTGAACAAGAAATCTGTACAATTGTACAACTGTCCCAACAATTAATGCTGTACGGACTGTCTCGAAATTCATGCCAAAACTCTGCAAAGACTCAATTTCTGTGCCACTAAATGTTGTTCGACAGCCTTGTAATGCATGCCAATACTCCCAGAAATTGCAGTTGTTGTCTCTTTTCTTCAGATCGACCTCTCTCTTGCTCTCTCTTGTTCTCTCAACAATAATGCTTGAACTCCTCTTGTTCTCTCAACAAGAATGCTTCAACTTCCCCAAGAATGGGTGCGCCCTCTTGCCCAAGTCGACCTCATGAGGGAAGGTGAGGGATTTTCTAATCTAACGGCTGAGATTAGATTATATGGGTGGCTGAGATTTGGTGTCTCTTCACTCACCCTCACTTTAATCATAAAGTCACCTTTTAATTTTCATCTCACAAATTAAATGACTAGGACCCACATTCGGCACTTTCTCCCCCTTAGGTGCCTAGGGAAGAGAAAAACTTGCCTTGGTACTTTATTTTAATTAAAAATTTAACATATTACTGTATATCTGTGTTTATGGTTTCATCTATGATACATTTATGTTATATTATTGGATATCAATGATATCTCTGTGCATTTATTTATTATATCTCCGCTCTCATTTCGTGCCGAAAATAATCTGGATCAGTGGTATTAGAGCAGGCTGCTCTTGATCATTTTTTTTAGTGCATGTCCCTAACGAGGTCCGAGTATAGAAATTTGGGTCTTGAGCTTGTCTCCCTTGAAGGAAATCTCTCTCACATGCCCAAGAAACCCTCCATGGCGGTAGAAAAGAAAAAAGACAGAGCAAAAGATCCTATCAATTTGTTGCTTGAGCAATCTCTCACGCGAGAGAGGGACAAAATGATGGAGAATTTTCCCCACATCCTTTAATGCCTCCCAATAGCGTCAGGCGCATCTTCATCAAGTGACCACTTTGGAGGAACCTCTCCTTTTAAGGTACAGGTCAATTTTGATATTCCTATATTTGAAGGTCAGATAGATGCAGATGCCTTAGATGAATGGTTAAATATGTTAGAAGGTTATTTCTCTGTTCACAATTTTTTCGACAGAGAAAATATCATCTTCACACTCCTTAAGGCTCTCCACCATGTTAAACATTCGTGGGAAACTTACTAGGAGCATATTTCCACAGAGGAGTCTGGAATATATGGGGCCGAGCCCACTTGGGATTTTTTTGTGGATGTGGTAAAGGAACAATATTACCCTGTTGGCAACTATGAGGACCAATACATAAGAAGGACCACACTGTGGCAAGAGAGGGTCCAATAAGTTCTGGAGTTCACCAATACCTTCCATACCTTATGCACCAAGTTGGGTATCAAAGACTCTGGAGTCTGAATGACATTTGGTCCTGAAATACCGTGGGGATCTACACAAATATATCCAAACTGAAATGGATTTTCTAGACATCTCATCACTCGATGTTGCTTATCGATATACTATTAAAATCAAGAAGAAATTTAAGCACCAGAACAAACGGGAGTTTGGGTCTACAAATCCACAACAACCAAAGTATGACAAAGACAACCCTAACAAACAGTCTCTTGAAAACTAGTCCAAGCCACAGGAAAAGAAGGGTCACGAGAAGACAAAGAAGGACACCGGAAAATGGTATGATTTCCACAAAATCCCTTGGCACAACACCGATGAATATCGCTCAAAACAATCATTGGTGGCTGAGATCAAAGACAAGGAGCCGAATCCTGATTCATAATCTGATTTTGAAAATACTGGTAAAAGACAGATCATCGATGCAGACCCAACTGCTATTGTCACGAAGGCAACAATTCAACCAGAAGAAGTAACAGATCCTAAAGAGGGGGAGTGTTTGTTTCATTCACAGATGTGGGTGAAGGGGACCCCGATGCATTTTATTATTGATAGCGGAAGCCAGAAGAACCTCATTTGAGTCGAGGTCATCAAACAATTGGGATTGTCGACAACACCACACCCTCAGCCATACAACATCAGGTGGCTTCACCAAGGACGAGATCTTCGTGTCATCCAGTAGTGCCAATTTTCATACGGTATCCAGCTCTTCAAGGATGAGGCATTATGTGATGTTGCCCCACTAGATCTCTTTGATGTTCTCTTGGGCCAACCATATATGTGGAGACGCCATGTTGTTTATGAGTCTCGACCCCGTAGTGTCATTGTTTCTCTAGGGGTTCATATCTACAGAATACCAGAGGTAGTTCCGACTATTGTTCCACCTAAAAAGTGCCACAAGGTAGTATCTCATACTGCAAAATTAATCTTCTTCACAATCTGTTCAAAAGGGGAATAGAAGGACACTGCAACCACTACAACCTCGCCCCAAGCACCTTCTATCCAACAGAAGCAGGTCGACAAGGTTACAACAAAGCACAAATATTCCTTCTGCACACCATCCTCTTGTGTAGCTTGACTTGTTGAACAACCTCAGCCTCAATAGGTCCGTGGCAAACTTCCACAAACTAAGCAGCGCAACATCTCCAGCAAGGCAAGAAGCTCACCAAGATTCAGATTCAACAAACGTTTTTTCCTCTCCCCCGGGCACTCAACACAATGGAGAACATTTATTCCTAAGGAGGGAGGATTGATCTAGGTGGATATCGATGGCCACCCTCCTTTTCCAACTAGTTCAAAACAATTTTCTAGCAATTTTGGTAATTTACTATTTTTAGTAGTTTTTAACTTTCGAGGCCATTTTGAGGCCCTAAACGATGTGTTTTTTTGGGAAAATAGATTTAAAATATGGAATTTCCTTTGATATTGTGCCTAAAATGAATATCTTCAATGATACCTTTCCAACGGGCTATCATACGCCTAAAATGGAGATCGTATGAAAAAGTTACGACCCCGAGAAGTTGATGTACTAACTTACCCAAACAGGGCCCACATGACTTTTGGCGCTTCATCTCTTAGGGTTAGGTTTTTGGATGTCTAGGGATTTTGGCGTTCCTTCTTATTGTAAAAATGCCTTCAGAGCCTCATTGTAATGATGTTCTTGCGAATGAACTCAGTCATCACATCTCTTCTCAGAGATAAGCCGCCACCATTTTAGCAAGTCTTTCACTCTGTATTTTTACAGTCTCTGTACATTTCTTTCATTAATAGAAATCGTGTATTAATGTATATCCGTGTTTATGGTTTCATATCTAATACATTTCTATTATATTATTGTATATCCGTGATATCTCTGTGCATTTCTTTATTATATCTCCGCTCTCATTTCGTGTTGAAAATAATCTGGATCATCTAAGGAATTTGGTTATGATTTAGCACAAAGTTATGCATGCGCTAATATTTTAGTAATGCAATAAATATGATTGTTCAAAAATGATTCGTGTCACATTAAGGATTATGTGTGGGTTGTCATTGAGGGGGTTCTAATGTAGAAAAACATTGTTGTAGAAAATGCTATTACGAGTAATCATCTGGTTGCAGTAACAACTATGAAGAGCATGTCATGATGTAGACTTGTATCTATGTACATATCAATTATGTTTATGAATTAGTATAAAATATTAAATACATAAAAAAACCTCCACAAAATAATATAAAAATTAAGGAAAAATAGAATGGAAGTGAACTTATTGTTGTTTCAAAGATAAAGATTGTAACATTATTTTTAGTTTTTCAACAACGCTCTTTCCTCCCCCATTTGTTTCCTACAAATTCAATACATCTAATGAGTCTAATATTCATGTATAAATAGGGGGGACGAGGAAAACAATCCTCTTATCAATGAAAAAACCTTATTAAATTCAACATGGAACCAAAATATAGGAAGTCAAGAGGCAATACGAGGAAAAACTAAGTGAAAAAAATCCTAACAACAATGAAAACATTATTTCAATTGAATGAATGAAAAATGGGAAAATTGATTATGTTGAATTTTGAAATCCACAAGATGGTCTCAACTAACATATATATGGAAAATGAAGCTAAAGAGATCAACACATTTACGGTTTATAAACTCCATAAATCCCATTGGATTATATCATGGAGATTTCAACATGGTGGATGCCCATGATTATAAAAAAGGCATGTTTCTAGGAAGTCTCTCATGGAGAGAAAATAACTTAGAATTCCCTTAATTCTAGATTAGGGTTGTATCATTCCAATAAATTTAGAGGAAATGAGTCGCTTAAGCTATGGTTTGCAAGTCCCAACTTTCATAAGTGCAGTGAAAAAGTTCTTATAGGGGTTGTCTAGGCCATATTGTATGAAAATAATACATTCTTTTTTAACTATGGAGGAGATCAACTAATCCAACTTCTACTGAAGGCCACACTCTTTGACCATCAATCTATTTACTTCTCTGTTTCCTAGAGTGAAGCTAAACTATGTATTCTTAAAGCTAATTATATCATGAATGTATCATATTTGAAGAAAAGTTTCCTAAATTGTATTATGAGTGTTTGGATCCATATTCCAAGACCTATAATATGGGAGGACATATATACTTAATAGTGGAAAGGGTCCATTTATTGTACCACACATTCTTTAAGGAGATATGGGTGATTAATAACCTCAATATCCCAGTGTAAATGGCATAAAGAAGTTGAGCAACTTTAAATAATCAACCAACTATTTTGGTTCAAACGTTTAGCCAGGAACTTCAAGTTACTGCCACTAATATTTGGCACCCAAAAATTCAAGTTAGTGCCACTAATATCTAACACTTGAAACTTCAAGTTAGTGCCACTAATCTTTGACACCCTACACCCTTTCAAATTTGATGAAATTAAAATTTCCTAGGGAGATTAATTGTGAGTAAGACTTCTTTAAAGCATTAGCTTATAAGGAATCTACATAGAAGATATATAATATCAAATCCCTTAATGAAAGGATAACCAATTAGGAGGGTATTTATGGGTAATTTGTATCCCACTACCAAATGGTTTTTTAATCAAGGGATCATATAAGAATTAGAAGTGGTCATGCAAACTTGCTCAGGCGTGGTCTTTCACAAACTCTCTAAATCTTAGACAAGGATGCGTGGTAATTTGTTGACTTTGGAAGAGTTGGTAGATTCCTTGTCAAATATGTCTAAGGATAGGTCATATATATTAGACAAAAATTTTATGTGAATATTATAGCACAACTTGGGAATTTGTTGAGCTATATCTCCTTTAGAATAAGAAACTATGAAGGAATATTGAGGTGACCTCATAAAAAAATGGAATCAGATATTTCATCCCCAATCCTAGGAAACCTAAAAATATAATTAGTTGGAGATCAATCACCCTCCACAATGATTCTAGCCAAAGACTTATCCATGTGAGGCATTCACATCCACTCCAAAAGAGTTTGACTAGAACATATAAGCTTCACCATGGGGCAATTTATTCTAGATGATATAATCGTGATATTTGAAGTAATACATTGGGATATTAGATGCTCAAGATATGACACATTGTTCATCAAAATAGAATTTGAGGTATCCTTATAATATGATAGGGTCATCTAGCCCTTTACTTTGGCAATGAGTAAGGATTTAGTATTTAGACCCCTTTTCCTTGGCCTTGAAGTACAGTGCATATCCATCAACATATGCAAATACAATGAAGTGGGGACATTTTAATCTATTTTTCAACATCACTTGTTTATTCTTGCTTTATGTAATTCTAGTTGAGAATTTGAAGTACCAAATATCTCATAGGGTGGTTGAAGCTTTAATTAATTGAATTCTTGTCCCTAACAGGAAGTTGGGAGTTCAACATCCTCAAGCTCAAACCACTACTCAAGTTATTATTATTATTATTATTATTATTATTATTATTATTATTAATATAATAAAACAATAAAAAAAATAAATAAACAAACAAAAGAACTACAACAAAATTTCAATAGAACTCGCGCTTGCGCCCATTCATGAGACATAGCAAACTAGTAGAATCCAACATCGAGAAGCCATAGTAGTTGAGGAGACTAGGGAATGCCGACGAAGGAAGCTGGAGACATAGAATTAGGAAGGGCACTTTGCGAGAGAGATGATCATGAGCAGGGTTACGAAGGAGAGAAATCTCGCGGAGGGCACCGTCTGGGAGAGAGAGATCGAGGGCAGGGTTAGGAGGGAGACATAGCTCGTGGGGGGAACCAAGAGAGAGAGCTTGAGGACAAAATAGGGCGAAGAGAATGGTGAGTTGTTGAATTTCCCAATACCTCCCTTGATTTCATGGTAATAATGCCTGACTAAAAACTAAGTAGGAATTAACTCAAATCTAATGCCTGGAAGGTTTTCTAACTGTGAGGTTTATGGACACAACTTTGATTTCTATTTAAGAAAGAAAAGAAAAGATGCAGGTCATGCCCCAAGTGCCCCATTACCTATTTCACTCTCAAAATTACAGGGTCCCAATATGAGACAATTGGCCATTGCAAATGCGGTAAAAACACTCATGGATAAGATGGGTTTGGAACCTGCCCCTCTTCCACTGCATAGATCGACCCTACCAGTGTCCTGCTTGCAAGTTTTTGAATATATTGTTTTTTCATTTGTTGTATTAGTGAAATTTTTGAAAGTAAAGGATAAATCAAAATCACAGTGGGTACCACCATCCAATTTAGAAGTAAACATCTTCTCTCTTTTTTCCCCAAGTGAAGTGTGATGAATGTTTATGGGTTATTCATAAAATCATAATATGAACTGAAGAAACACTGATCATTTTTAGCTCATTCCTTTTTAAACATGTGTACAAAATAAACTAATGCCCAATTCATGGCTTACATAGAATTCACCTATAATGTGAGACACAAATTTTCCACAGAGAACAAATACTTGAATTTTTTGTCAGGACACCAAGATAACACGACACATTACTTCCATGGGAGGAGTCCATACTAGTTCATGGAATCTAAATGTATGTTAATTCCATGATTCATGACACTTTTTAGGGACATTCCTTCCATTTTTTCCATAAGGATTAACACGGGATTATGTGCATGATTGCTAATACAGATGCCTAGGATCCATTGGTTACACAAGGAACCTGTTTAAGCTAGAATCGTTTCCATTCAACCATCCTCAACAAGGACCAAATGGTACTCTGCCAAAAAGGATATTTAAATTCACCTATTCAGATTCTTTAATCCCTTGCAAGGATGTTTTACCTCAATTAGTTTAGAGGTTTCCACCATTCTTAACTTCCATGATCATTCTTGACAAATAATATGAATTTGGCAACAAGTCATTGTATTTGAGAACCTACTCTTCAACATATTTTCTGCACATCATTGTTAATTCTGAATGAAATATGAGAAATCCATTACAAGATATGTGTTGTTTCATTAACATCATTGATATCTTATCCAATTATTATGCTGACGTCGCTGGTTTGTCATGTATTGCAATGATACAAGCATGAATTGTGATTTTTTATACCTGAAAATCCTAATATCATAATATCGATTCTTTATAGGATCCTATGCCGACTAGGTGGGTTGAATTAGGATTTAATATATTATTTTAGTACACCCATAGCCCTGATTTTGAATAGAAGATGGGGAAGCTTGGATAGTGAATTTCGATGGATCACCATGTTCAATAGTGTGTGGTCATACATGATATCTTATAAACTTGTTTTTGTATGGATGGTGTTGTATCAAGTCTTGCCTACAAAGTGTAGATTGGCCAAGACTGATATAATGGATGATAAATTCCCACAATGTACAAGACTGAAGACATTTAAACACATTTGTTGGGAGCACCCATTTGCCAAGAGTTGTTGGAAGATTGTTCGTGATAACTTTATCTCACTACTCGAAGGAGTCATTGATTGGCATGTTGTTTTACTTGGTCAATGTGGATCTCTTGTTTTGAGTCATTATTGCAGTATTTGGCATTGCATTTGGGACACAATATTATATTCTCTTTTCGAAGGTTTTTTAAGGTTTGTAGAGTCCTTTAAAAAATCAACTATTAATGAGTTTTCTAACAAAGTTAGGGCTAAGATACTCAATATTACTCTATCGGGGCTCATTCCAACCTTATTGTAGCTTTGGCTATAATGAGGTAAATGAGCCTTTTTTTGTATATGTATATGTATGTTTTTGTATAATATAATAAGTATTTTTCAAAAAACAAATCAAGGTCAAATATGATGTAAAGGAACTCAATTTGTCACAAGGGTGGTTAAATGAGATAATATAGGTCAAATAGAGGTTCTTCTCTTTCACACTTACTTGAATGTTGTGCTCTCATGGTAATTGTTGTCACTATCCCTTCCCTACTCAAGGAAATTTGTTAACCTTTGTTTTGTAGGAACATAGATTTCTTGGGTACTAAGATCACCATGTTTACACCTCTTATGTCTTGGAAAGGTTAAGAATTTCCAGAGAACATAAAAATTTGAAATCCTTATGTGACATTCCTTTTATGAAACAAGGATTTGTATCATTTTTTCTTTATTACATTGTTCTTTTCAATGTTGTATAGGTGTAATAAGTGAACTATGACATTTGCATGGTATTTTTAAAATTTGGGTCAATTTGCTTCCATTTATCTGGATACTTAGCTCATACTTTTTATCATTAGCAATGCACACATAGTAATCTATCAAGAAATTATTTCTTTGCTTAAAACCTCTTGCTCCTTCCCATAGCTAGTTTTCATTGAAGTTGAAATACCTGGGTTTCATTTTCCTCTTGCATGTTTTAAAGAGTCGAGTCGAAATTCCATCAGTTTCCTGACCACTCCTTTGAGTAGCAACAACCTAAAATCAAGCGCTAATTAAAATTTATCTAATAAATTTTCTAGGGCTTTTCAAACCCATCTTAGCTTAGGTGTAGAGCTTTGGAATAGGATTGTGAGAATAACTTTCCAAATATGCTAAACAAACATAAAGCTTTGAGTTAGGGAGTGAAATCCAGTTTCTATATCACTAACTTTGGGAAGTCCTTCTAACACAAGGGTCAAGCATGAGGTCACATTGGGGCCAACAGAGTAATCAACCTTGGTTTTTTGGTCTTGGTGTCGAATGTCGATTTTCCCCCCTCTGATTTGTTATAGTAGGTGGTACCATAGAGGCCATAATAGTTTATACTTCTTACCAAAGGTGACAACACAGGGAAGGTGGTGTTGTACCTGGGATCGACGTTGACTAGACTCACTCAGACTCCTTGGAGGGTTTCCCACTGCTCAGTGAGGTAACTTGCACCAGGGCGTTAATTCATTAAGCATGTTGTCAACGTAAATTTCTCACTCACTGAAACTCATCCCCTTCACGCATCGATCCTGCGATGTTGGATTCCATCACCAACTAGCGCTTCTTTGTGAGAAGGTTTGTTTTCATGCTTGACTCCTAGATTAATTAGCTTGTGTTGTTTTTTCTCCTTAGTTGGCCTTATGATTGAGTCTGTGTCTAATGGCATCAATTACAGGGTAATTCCTCATTTAATCAATACAAAATATGGATACCATTAAAATAAAAGGGAATAAACTTTGTTGACTCCTCTTTCAAACAATAAAATTACATCAATTGGGCCATGTTTAAAATCCTACGAACATTGACTTTTGAAATTTTTATTACGTTTCCTATCCATTTCTCCTTTTCACTTTTCCACAACTTGATTTTACCCCAGGTTTTATATCTCTTCCTTTATGCAACCCATCCTAGTTCATCTATCTATAATTTTTTAATGACCTTCATTCTAATTTTGGGCTCAATTTTCTATGACAAATGGTGCTATTGTTTTGCCTCTTTCTCTCATCATTAAAATTCCCATCTCTTCATTATCACTACCACTTTTATTGGTTCTTACTATATTAATGGAATTCTCTCTATCTCGGTCATTTGGGGCTTCTTGGGGACATAGTGAGTTTTTGGAAACTTTTGTGGATTTCTTCTTAACTAGATGTGTTCTATCGATTTTTGCCTCATTTATTACTTGAATGGCTACTTTCTTTAATATTTATACTTCCTTTAATTATCTTATTTAACCTCTTATCTCGTTAAATTATATGTGGTAAATTATTTGTCAATTGGTCATGTCAACTTTTGTTGAGTTTCCTCCTCTATCAAATTTCCATCTTCTCCTTCAATTTTTTCTCTATCAAGTTCCTAGCACTGACAGGAAATTGATAGCTTGTTGGGCCATGTTTAAAATCCTCCAAATGTTGACTTTTGAAATGTTTATTACTTTTCCTATCCATTTCTCCTTTTCACGTTTCTACAACTTGATTTTACCCCAGGTTTTATATCTCTTCCTTTATGCAACCCATCCTAGTTCATATATCTATAAGTCTTTAATTACCTCCATTCTAGTTTTGGGCTCAATTTTCTATGACAAATGATGCTATTTTTTTGCCTCTTTCTCTCATCATCACAATTCCCATCTCTTCGTTATCACTACCACTTTTATTGGTTCTTACTATATTAGTGGACTTCTCTCTATCTCGATCATTGAATTTGAATAGATGTGCATTTGGAATGTCCTCATCTATACCATTGGTTCTTTTCTTGAGTCGAATCTCAACAAGTAGTCAAACTTGACGTGATACTTACATGTCTTTTCTACATTTTGAAAGTTAAATTCTTGGAAGAGTAAGAGTCATTTGCAAATTTGATCATGATGCACTAGCTTGTTCACAATATAAATTAGTGTAAATTGATCAGTATAGATAATAAAAGAGTTTTATGACAAGTTTAATGTTAGAAATGATATAGAGAGAATGCCATTCCAAGGCCTTCTCTCTCTATCATCAAATAGTTCATTTCTACCTTATTCAAATTTTTATTTACATAATAACGTGGATGGTCAATATTTCCCTCCCCGAGTTGAGGTAATATGGCATAAACAACAATATTTGTGGCATCAACTTGCACACTATACTACGTGTTCCAATCATGAATTATTGGAGTAAGAGCTTTGACTAGTTTCTTCTTCGAAAAATCAAAATATTATTGGGGATCGTTTGAAAATAAAAACTCAACAAACTTTTAGTGAAGTTCATCCATAAATGGAGCGATGTCATAATAACACCTTATGAACTTTCCGCAATCTCTTTTGTTCTCTACAAGATCCGAACATGCTTTTGGTTTGTTGGTGTAATCTTGATCTTGGCCATGTCATATGTCAAACCATAATTTCACCTAGCATGACCAACTATGATGTTTCTTGAAGTTGTAGATAGACACTTCTTGGATATCAATGATACACATAAGCCCAATATCTAGGTTGTGCTTCCTTGAACAAATATGGGCCATTCATTTAATCGTAGATGCAAACAAATTGCAACGTCCATAAACTTTTTAAAATTGAATTTAAATGTCTTTAAAATTACTTTCGGTTATATTTATAATTGGTAAGTTGCTTCCTTGTAGTTAAGTTATACTCGTCTCTCGTCGGAAAGGCCCCGTTCAATTCCATGAATTAATTTTTTTTTTTTTTTTCAAATGCTTTTACATTAATTGAAAACATTGTGTTTTCAAAGCCTTTACACCAAGGCAAACACTTTTTGCAACGCTTTTACAATAATCGACAACTCTTTGTTTTTTAAGATTTTACAGCAAGGGGAACACTTTTTATTTGTCTTATTGTAGTAAATATTTGGATAATGATGATGTGTTTGCATTATTAAGGGGACGTTTAGTGTCCGTGTTCTCCAAAATTCTTATTAGAGGGAAATGAATGATCATATTCATTGTTCACTTCATTGTTTTTTTCTTGTAAATATGTTGTATTCTTGTAATATGTTGCATTTTGAAGGTTAACTTGATCTTTTCCATGTTAAGTGTGTGCTTACATTTCATCTCCAAAAACATATTGTGGGAATCTTCATCTTGATATTGAAAGTGGTTATTTGGGAATTCTATGTGATTGATGACTTTGAAGGATTTTTTGAAAGGGTTTTATCTCTCGTAGCTTCTCTAGCTTCCCATAATATTCTAGTCTTTTCAAGGTTACACGTGGAGGTTAATACCTCCCACAGCTACCATAATATCAACACAATCATCTAGAGTATGAATCAATTTAGAAATCAAAGAACCGTTAAAAACAGAGTTATGTTGATTGTCTAATAAGTGCAAGGATAGTTGCATTGTTCTTGAGAACAATGAATGTTTTTCCAATTCGAATCCCATTTCAAGAGAAGATAGTGACAAGAGATTGTAAGTAATATTGTATAGAGAATGGATAGAGAAACTTCAAATTTTTACTACTTTTAATTGCTAATCTTAGCCAAATTTTCAATTGTTTGTTTGAAAAGTAATACTCAAATAGTCTGATAATTTTAGCTTCTCTTAGTCTTGGTATAAATTGATTCAATACTCCTTGGTTCTATTGGTTCTATTGGCCTTGACATACAATTAATGTATTCTGCATCAATTTGTGGATCCATGGATATCATCCTAGAGACACAAGAGGTATGTCTGCCTCTTTAATTGACATTTGTTTAGAGAATCTACCATTTGAACCAAGGCAGTAGTTTAACCCCATTGTACATATTTGAGGAAAAAATATGATATTCTGTTCAACTTCTATAGGCTCCCACTAACGAGGAAGCAACTATATAGGTAAAGGACTTAGAAAAGGGAGAACCATATATCAGATCCTTATATTAGATGATAATGGAAATCAATCATCTGAAATTGAAAAATTAGCGATTGATATTTTTAATCCCATAGTGAATTGGACATATACAGGAACATGCTCCTAAATCATATCAACCACACAGAAGTGTGGTCTGCATGTGCATATATCTATGTAATGTTAAGCCTCTAACCTGGGAGTTTTGGGGTTATTTGACAAAGTAGTTAAAGGTGGGTGTCTTCCTAGGAGTGGTATGTGCAAAGTCTTGTGAGTAAAAAATTAAAGATCTGTCATCAATCCATTAATTCGTTTTATATCCAAAACCTCGATTAATATACCCATGAATAAATAAATAAATAAAAACACAATTTCAAACAAGTTTTTTGAATTTCAAACAAGTGGAAAAGAACATTGTCAAAAAAAATTGTAGTAGCAAGAAGAAAATAAAAGTAATATAAAATTTGAATAGACTACTATAATTGTGTTTGATCCCCTCAACTTGCTTCTTAAATAAACAATTTTCAATGGATTGACATTTGTGCCTTCTCCAAATATTTCAAAAACATGATATGCTTGTTTCAATTATTTTTCCTTGCTATCATGTAGAGATATTGTTCTTTGACCTTCATTACGATTTAGTGCTACTTATTCCATAGTGGTTTTCATATTCAATGTTATGGAATCAAACTATAAAAGCATAAAATTGAAGAATCACACACTCTTGCATGAATCAAATACTTTTTCAATGGCAGTAGATGGAGCCCTCTCACAAGACTTTATTCGTATTGCTCACTTGTTGTTCAATTTTAAAATTTTCTACTATGATGTATGGGGTTGCTTATTTAGTTTATTCACGATCTTGCTTCATTTATATAAAACTTCAATGGAGATATGTATAGAAGTCATTTCCCATTTTTGGATATGCTATGTTGGAATAGATCCAATGTTATCCTCTCTATGCAAAATGAATTCAACCCATAATTCCTCTAGGAGTTGCACACATTTCATGATCATATGGAATATTTTCAAAGAATGTCCATTCCAACATCCACACACCTCATTAATGGTGCTAATGGTTTATGCGGATGTTTTTTGCATCAACTGGTTATCTAGGTGGTTGAACATTAGTATTTTTATTTGGTCCTTTAGAAAGAGCACACGCTCTCTCCATTATTATTATTATTTTTAAATATATATATTTTGTCTCTCTTGCGACGAATAAGATTGTCTCTTCGTTGCAAGAGAGATGAAAAGTTACGACGAACTATTGACTCTTCGTCGCAAGAGAGACGAATAGTATAGATAGTTGCGACGAACTATCGACTCTCCGTTGTAAGAGAGACGAATAGTATAGATAGTTGTGAAAAACTTTCTATACTATCGACGAACCTCTTGTGACGAAGAGGATCGTTGATAGTATAGGTAGTTCTTCGCAACTATATATACTATTTGTCTTAAGAACGATGAACTAGGGAGCTCGTCGCTCTTGCGACAATATCCCTAGTTCATCGCTCTTGCGACGATCTACCTAGGTTTTCGTTCTTGCGAAGACCACTGTTGGTCTTCTTTATTGTGACAACCACCATTGGTCGTCTCACTTGCAGTGACTTCCTTGGGTCATCGCTCTTGCGACGTTTTTCTAGGTTCGTCGCACTTTCCGCGACACGTGAAGCGACGTTTAGGAGGCCCAAGATTCATCGCAATCTCCATGACATAACGTCGCAAGAGCATCAAAATGGTCATCGCATAATGACCCAAATTTAATAGTGAGTTCTCCACCTTAACACGAACATTCCCTTAACCAAATCTGGCCAAGTAAACCTTCACCACTTACCTCCAAGTCCATTTACAATGGATTTCACCAAACATTTTATAGGCTTCATTACATGCAATCCATGGAAACAATACCATGGGATACACAAAAAATATGCACCCGAAAAACCATGTTCTTTGACCTAAAAAATATATTTAACTCATTAACTCTTTCACCGAGTCAAGGTTGACCCAACATACATCTCCCCTACATATTCAATCTACCCAAATCTATGTCTAGAATTTTCATAGGTGACACAATAAACCCGGGTACGCATGCCTATCCATGTCTTATAGATGTATGTCCATTTGCATGCAATCAATAAATTTTACAACTCCAAGGTAAATATATATATTTTTTCTTTCACGGTGACTCAACCATCACCGCTCTTATTTTTGCCTCACTGTACGAGAAAATCTTGCATATTGAGGTTCCATAACTCAATTTTATTCTTGCTGTTGAATTTATGTACCTCAAACTTTGAACTCTACACTTTTTCCATTAGCATAAACGCAAATGCCCAAATCAAACTCAACTTAAAAAAAGTAATAGAGGAATAATGATATAGATTAAAGGTTGAACACCAAAAAGTTTGATCCCAAAAATATTAAGAATATATATTTAAAATATATATATCTTAAAACATTTTTACTAACCAAAGAGGTTCACCTTTTAAACAAATATGATAATATCCACTCATTCATTCCTCTAATAATGTATCCAAAAAAATTTGTTTTCATAAATTTTTATAACTTGGTCTCCATGCATACAAAGTCCATTTTCATACCTTGACTTTCCAAACACTGGTTATATATCAATGCATATACCTTGTGTTATGTGTATTCAAAACTTCAAATTAAATGATGTTTATCCCTTCACAACAAGTGATCAACAATGATCACCAATGCAAGGTGTGAAGAAAAAAGCATTATCTCACCTCTTGTCTAGCTGATGGTGAGATGATACCGTAATATCTCTCCTCCAAGTTTCCACACTTTGATTCTATAGGAATTTGTTCTTACACGCTATATCTTGTCCAACAGTTCTCTTGAAATTACATAAATCTTCTCTGCTCGATTAACCTCCTTGATACTACTTGTTGGGTAGTGAAAGCATAAACAAGCAATAAACCAAGAACAACAATCACACAATTTAACACAGTGATTTACATGGAAACCATTCCACTCAATAAGGGAAAAATCATAGGGAAATGATAATGGGATCGTGCCTTTTCCACCGGGTGGGGGGGGAGGGTGCGGGGAAATATTAGAGAAAACATAATATGTTTTCTCTAATATTTCCCCCCACTCCCACCCTCATATGAGGGTGGGGGTGTGGGGGAAATATTAGATAAAACATAATACATATGAGGGTGAGGGTGAGGGTGAGGGTGGGGGTGGGGGGAAATATTAGAGAAAACATAATTTCTTTAATATTTCCCCGCACCCCCACCCCCACCCTCATCCTCATATGTATTATGTTTTCTCTAATATTTCTCCACACCCCCACCCAAATATGGGTGGGAGGCAATATTCGAGAAAAAATATTATGTTTTCTCTAATATTTCCCCGGACCCGCACCCTCATATGTATTATGTTTTATCTAATATTTCTCCCCATCCCCACCCTTTTCTCCCCACCCCCACCTTCATATGAGGGTGGGGGTGGTGTGAAATATTAGAGAAAACATAATACATATGAAGGTGAGGGTGGGGATGGGAGTGGAGGGAAATATTAGAGAAAACATAATATTCTTTCTCTAATATTTCCCCCCACCTGCACCCTCACCCCCATCCCCATATGTATTATGTTTTCTCTAATATTGCCCCACACCCCCAACCTCATAGAGGGTGGGGGTGGGGGGAAATATTAGAGAAAATTTAATACATATGAGGGTGAGGG
>JASDQU011029488.1:17262-31413 GCA_032191745.1 Picea mariana
AATATTTTCCCCCGCCCCCACTCTCACCCTCATATGTATTATGTTTTCTCTAATATTTCCCCGCACCCCCACCCTCATATGAGGGTGTGTAACATCTCTCTCTTGCGTGCACTGAGTGGACTTATTCTTTGAGGACACTTGCATGCAAGTGATCCGGGTCATTATACTATTGGTTGTTTTGATTATGATTAAGAGACATTGTGGATTTGATGATTGTTATTTTGTTGTATTTACATAGACATTTGTTATTGACCGGGTTCTCCTGAGTGTGCAGGACTCTGGACGTTGAGGAAGTTGAGGCATCGATGAAACCCCTTAGACTCTAGATCGATTCAGAGTGTGGACTATTAGGGTTTCAATGCTGTTGATGTGACATATATACATATGATTAGATATTATGATGTTGATTGTTGTTGCTGACATGATTTATTGATGGATGCAGGATGACGATAACTTTTCGACCAGGCTCACATGTAAAGTAAAGGGGTCACGCATGAAAACCAAGGACATTCAGTGAGAGGTGTGGCATCAACCCTTCCACAACCTACTAGCACTCCCATCATGGCTTGAACTATAGGTTAACGATTACCTAGTTTGAGAAGCCCCACGATGCCCTGAGGGCAGACTGTGACAATCACTCACGATGATTCTAAGAGGCACGTAATAATACAGGGTTCCTTATTCCTTAGAGTCCCTTAGTCTCCCATAAGATCACCTGACGGAGTATTGACTCCAGGGGTTTGACGTCTACCAAATTCAGTCGAGAGGCGAGTGGTACCCTTGGAGCATGTAGTGCGTCTTGAAGGGAATGTCGTGCAAATTAAATGGAAAGAGGCAAGTGGCACCCTTGGAGCACGTAGTGTGTCCTGAAGGGAATGTTGCACAAAGAAAATGGAAAGAGGTGAGTGGCACCCTTGGAGAACGTAGTGTGTCCTGAAGGGCACGTCGCGATTTTAACTAGTAAGTTAATAAAATTAGTGCCTAGAAAACTATGCATCCTTAGGACCTGGTCAGCCTTCAAAATTATCGCCTAGTCTAGTGAAATTAAAACCTAGGTCTAAGTAGAACATGTGGATAAAGAAAAATTAAATAAACATGTAACAAGAAGGGGGGTAAGAAATTCAAACTTTATTTATTAAAGTAAAAATTATAATGGAGGATTAAATTTATTAAAAGGGTAAATGGTTGTTTTTATCTACACTTGATAAATTGATTTTTAGTTTAAAAAAAGGAAAAAGGGGGAAACTTAAATGAAAACGAAACTTAAAGAAAAGGGGAAACTTAAAGAAAAAGGGGAATGCCCAACTTAGTAAGGAATCTAGCCTTTGAGACTTTCTATTTATGAACTCAACTAGGAATTAAGTAAGGTGTAAGTCATTTAAGAATTGTAAGGCAATATTGGAACATCGAGGAGCATTTTTAGGAACACTTTTAGGTGGGTGAGGGAAATAACAATATTTAATTAATTAATAAATTGATTTTTTGATGCAACTAGGGGGTCGGGCGATATGTGTATGGGGGAGGTTTTTTCTAATTAAATAAATGAAAAAAGAATCTAATGAGGGTTTTGGAAACTAATGACTAAGAAACTCTATAAAAAAGATGGCAGAGGAGGAGTATGGATCATATCTGGCTTGCATAACGTTACGCTGCTGAAATTTTATCTTGACTAAACTTTCTCTTGTGGGAGTTGGGATACCCATCTCGGGTAACGAGTGGTAGCTCGACCTTGCAAGGCGATTTGGGTGCTAGCATTCTCTGGTATATTGTGCGTGGCCCCTTTGCAGCTCAGGGGGCTCAGGGGGATGAATAATACCCCTAGCATTGGCTGGGAGGTACCAGTGAGGTCTCATCAGTCGGCAAGACGAAGTTGGATGGAGCGCGAGCGTGAGACATTCACTTTCGGTTCTTCACATTTGGCTACGGTACACATGTGCATAGTTTGTATTAAATAATATCTCAATTTCTTGTTCGTGCATTTCTTTATTGTCGAAAGCTCGCTTGCGTAGATGTTGTTAAAAGAAAAAGAATCTTTTAGTTATGCATATGAAATTTTATCTAGGCAATAGTGCACCTTGTGAAATTGCAAAAGGGTCACTAAATTTCTATTTCTGAGCTTTGTTTTATTACTGCGTTTCATTGTAGTTTCTAGTTCTGGTTGGTATTATTAATGGGTTGTATTATTACTAAGGAAGACTTTGTTTTGGTTCTCGGGCCATTATTTTATTTTACTCTGCATTTTTATTGTTTTTAATACAAGGAAATTGTGTTTTTATCTTATGTTCTTATCCTTTAAGTTATTAGTTCGTGCCTGAGCAGTCGGCCAGTAGCCAAAACAAATGTCTTTCACTCTAGTGTTAAAGACTTAGATTCAAATTCCTTTCTTTCATGTGCATGGATAATAAGTGAAGGATAATTTCTCTGCCCAACCAATTCCTTACTGTGTATAGCAAAATTTCCTCTTTGTTGCTCAACAATTTTTTTGGTCTTTACACATCCGATTTTGTTTTTCATCACCCAACGATTTCATACCTTCTTGACATTTATGGGGTGTATACCTGCGTTATTTTCCATTGCTCATCCATACTTTTGTTCCTTTCCTCAGAAAATTCGTGTTACCCACCTAGCGATGCATTGGGCATGATTCGTTGTGTTTCTTTAATGTATTTTTACCTTCTAGGTGAATGATTTTTGTGCTTACTGTATATGTATTCATGGTTTTTCTTCCTCTTGATGATCGTCATGGTCAAGCGATTGATTATTGGGCTTACAATATTTATTTCACTGCGATTTTTGTATGCACGTCTTGCTCTAAATTTTAACCCGAAAACTCGGCCTCCTGGTAATTAAAACCCTAGACAGTAATGGGAGTGGCATCAATTTCACTTTTTGGCGTGCAATAGTTACCTTGGATGTGTCCCTCCTTAGTGAGCAACCTTCCCTTTTAACATGTGAGCAGGTTGTTGTTTCGTTTCCCCTTTTATCTAGTTTAATGCTTGCGGTAAAGGAATATTTATGTTGCACCTAGTTCTGGAAGAACATTAAAATCTTGGTTCTTAGCTTCTCTGAGTGTATTAAAGTTATTGAGATCTCAGACACATAGTGAAATGAAATGATGGGCCCCTGGGCTCATGCCTCGTGGCATTTGATGAGTACTCTAAGCGAATACACATGGACTCAAACTGCGTTAATTTTGGTGTTGATGCTTGTGCATTGTCTTGTGAATTAAATTTAATTTTTGCGTCGATGCTTGTGCATTGGCTAATTTGGTGTCGATGCTAATTTTCAGTAATGGTTAACCCTGTTTGTGGTGCCACTGGATTTACCGGACAACCGAAAAGTAATGTATTTTTCCCAAAATCCTGTGCCCTTAAGTTAGTTATTTTAATTCGGTTATAGTTAAGCCGAGGACTGCCTTCTGGTTACTTCCCGATTAGTTAAATCATATTTTGTTTCCTAATTTCACTCAAAATTTATTTTTTCAATTAAAAGAGTGAGTTACCATGATATCTAATTCGTCTAGATCTGCGCTTACATTTAATTGGTCTACAGAGATAGGTGGATAATCTTTAGACCCTTAATTCCTACATGCCAGCGTCTTCCTTGCTTCCATTACTTGCAGGAGAAGTTAATGTGCATCGTTCTAATTTAAGAAATCTTTCTATTATTAATAAAGTGTAAACAACAATTCAAGTGGACAGTTAGAATGACACATTAACCTTATGATTTAATTTCAATTTAAAGGTTTCGTAACTAATGTATTTTTCATAACTAGTTTGCAGATTTCTATTTAAAGATTCATAGTTGTTTACAGTTTTCAATTAAAAGTCATTTAAAACGGTGCTTAGGATTTGCGTGGCCCTTATCATTAATTAAGTTTCTACACAACTTCTTTTTATTCTTTGTCTATAGATCCTATGTATATATTGTACAGTTGGATGAGGTGAGTTGCAGGAAATGAAAAGCTAATATGGGTTGCAGATGTTGTAATGGTTTAAATGCCAAGGTTGGTAGGGAAGCACTGTTACATTAGATCATTTTTATTAATATTAAACGATAATTTATTCATTTAAGATTCTTCGTTCCTTTAATGTTTCAAAGGACTGGATTTTAAAACTAGAAGGTAAGGAAGAGATTATTCCTTGCTTAATATTGATATGGAAAGGTTAAAATGTAGTTGATTTATTGATTAAATAAACAATTTGAATGGAAGGGAAAACACATACGTGAAGATGTTAAAAATTCAATAATAAATTGTGATTGGTTACATTAATTAATCACTTGAGCTATGTGCTATTAATTGGTTATATGTGCCTATGTTAGTGGGTTAATTTATGTTTTATGCTTCAGGTTGAATTTTAATGGTGGTTGGTCATAGTTGTTACACCACATATGATTGCCTTGTAGGAAACAAGAAATCCTTCAGTTAGTTGTGCAATTTAAATTTGAATGATGTCGCCTTGCGTATTGTTGACTTGTTGATTGGGTGCTTGGGTATAGTCTTCGTGTATTTATTGACAGATAATTCGGTCTCCTAGCGTGAGGGAGTTTTCTTGGTTTAAAGGTATAGATATGTTATGTTGGGTCATGGTTACTGTCATGACTATCGCCTTGTGACGACATGATTCCTGATGAGGGGATCATTGCGTGCCCTGATTGATATATGCGAATGATAACCTGGCCATAGTCTTGTGCTTCTCGATGTGGGTGTATTGTTCGTCGTAATTGAGGTTGGTACTTGGTTCTGAAACACCTTAATGTGATTGGCATTGCTCGCCATAGAGGTTTATAGTTACTAGCCGTTGAAGCCGTTGTGATGGGATCGTTGATGTTTCCTTTATCTTGTAGGCGTTCTATTGCTTGTGTCGGGCATGTAACCATTTTTATTTGTCTATTTGATTATCACATGTTTCGTCCAATTGCATGATGTGCTAGTATGTTGGGTCATTGTTGTCTTATGCCTGATTTGTGTGCATTGTGTTCGTCGTCAAGTTGTGTTGATTAATTGTTGTCGTTGTTGCCTTCCTAATTAAAAAAAAAATTGTTTTTTCTTTGCGTCGCATGTATTCATAACGATGCGGGGACATTACATATGGTATCAGAGCGGGTTCGACCTGGGATCACTACAGCTTTCGTTGATTAGATATTTTATTATAATGTTGGTAATTAAACTGATTTGTATTCGTGCATGTAATCATGGTTAGAGGACGCTGTGGAGGCAGACAACGGGGTGTTAGGGGAGGAGGCATGATGCCTCCAGTAGCATCCATGCCCGAGGGGTATAACCCCCAGGGACATGAACAAGTTGTCAAGCAGGAACAGGTAGTTGTGGGTGATTTGGTTGGGCTGATGAGGTCCTTTCAGAGGTTTTGCAAGGCACTAATCAGTTGTTTGGATAGAGATGAGGCTAGGTTGCCGACACTTCCTGAGGATCCACTGCGTGCTCTAGTCGATACTAGTAGCATTCATCGTGAAGTCAAGAAGGTCAATTTTTCCGAGTTCTTTGGTGCCCTAGATGACGCAGTTGCCAAGGCATGGTTGGAGAATATGGAGACGTGCTTTTCACTTCGTGACTATACCTCCAACATGAAGGTTCACATGGCAGTCTTTCAGCTGAAGGGGAGCACTCTTTTATGGTGGAAGACTCTCGTGCCTCAATTGAGCATGGTTGTTGAAGACGTGTCTTGGGAACTGTTCGAGGAACGGTTCTAAGAGAGGTATCTATCTGAGGAATTCATTGAGCGTCATCTCAATGAGTTCAACGCCTTGTGATAGGGCGGTCGTACAGTTCCCGAGTACGAGGCTCATTTTATGGAGTTGCTTCGGTATGCTCCGCACACCGAGAAAATTAAGGTCAACAAGCTTGTTTTTAGCCTTAATGTCAGCATTCATGCAAAGGTTATAATTATGATGCCTCAAACCTTGCATGATTTTGTCTAGAAAACCCTCATAATAGAGGAGGAGCTTATCAGTGGGGGTCAGAGTAGGACTCCAACGAGACCAGTAGGACAGACGTCATTTGGTGTGCATCATCATCAGATGCCAGTTATACATTCACTAGGATATCGTGGCTTCCAGAGAGGATCCACTTTCACTACACCTCGACGACCAGCCCCTCAGTGACGAACTCCTTACAGAGGACCGCAGTAGCAGTAGTTTAGGCCTTTTCAACAGAACAGACCAGGGTTCCAGGCCGATGGGCCGTCAACTTCTACTTCGGGTACTAGGAGTACTAGACCGAAGAAAGGGTGTTGGACATGTAGGGTGACACATTACCAGCATGACTGCCTAGTGGAGAGGACCAGAGAATATGGATCAGTCAGACACACTACTGTGGGAGATTTGGGTAAGGCCCATTGGATTCATGCAACGGTCAATAATCGCCAGGCAGAGCACCAGTCGACTGTGCTCAAGACGTCAGGTACGGTCGCTGACCAGACCCTTAGTATTTTGATAGATCCATGTGTTACAAAGAGTTTCATTTCAGGGGAAATGCTAAAAAGAATTAAGGTAAAGGTAGTCGAACATGACGAGTTTAACTATGTAGAAATGGCTTCAGGAGCCAAACAAAAGGTTGGTGGGAAGTTTACGGGTTGTAGCCTTAACCTAGGAGAGTTTGTCACTAGGGCCAACCTGTACGTCACAACCTTAGGGTCTTATGACGTCATGATCGGTATGGACTGGTTGGAATCGCATGATGCGATACTCAAGTATAATATGAAATGGTTGAGCTTGGTCATTTACGAGGGATAGAGATGAGTGATTGTAGGTCGGAACCAGGTAGTATCCCTAAGGTACATCTCTTCGTTGCAACTACGAAAGAGCATGCACAAGGGATGTAAGCTTTATGCGATTCTTACCCTAAACAAGAAGGGAGTCACGGAAGGTCTAGAACACATTATGGTGGTGAGAGAGTTTGCAGACGTCTTCCCTGAGGATTTACCTGGTATGTCGCCGGAGAGGGAGTTGGAATTTACAATCGACCTAAAACTGGGAATTGAACCGATAGAAAGAACGCCTTATCGAATGTCAACCCCAGAGTTACAGGAGTTGAGAATGCAACTGAAAGGAGTTGTTGGACCTAGGACTTATATGTCCAAGTGTGTCACTGTGGGGTGTGCCTTTTATTTTCATACAGAAGAAGGATGGGTTGTGGAGACTCTGCATTGACTATCGTCAATTGAACAAGGCCGTGATCAAGAATCAATATCCATTGTCAATTATTGATGATCTATTTGATCAGATGAAAGGTGCGACAGTGTTTTCAAAGATAGACTTGAGATCAGGGTATCACTAGTTACGGATCAAGGAGGACGACACCCCTAATACCCCCTTTAAGATGAGGGTTGGACATTACGAGTTTACTGTTTTATCATTTGGGCTGACGAACGCTCCAGGTGTATTTATGAGTTTGATGAACAGGGTGTTCCGCGAATACTTAGACAGGTTCATCTAAGTATTCATTGACGATGTGTTTATTTAATCTCGGATGATGGAGGAGAATGACGAGCACTTGCGCTTGGTACTACAGTGTCTACGAGAGAACAAATTGTATGGGAAATTGTCTAAATGCTCATTTTATCAATAAAAAATTCACTACTTAGGGCATGTCGTCTCCGGCGAAGGTATCGTTGTAGATCCAACAGAGTTCGAGGCTATTATGGAATGGCCTGTGCCGACGAATCTACCAGAAGTGCGTAGATTCATGGGTTTAGACGGATATTATCGATGGTTCCTTGAGGGTTTTTCGAAGATAGTAAATCCGATCACGGAATTGCAGAAGAAGAACAAGAAGATTGTTTGGACCAATAAATGAGTGGAGACATTTCAGAGGTTCAAGGAGTTGTTGATAATGACACTGATACCAAAGGTCCCTGACATGGATGCAGACTATTTGATATGCACTAACGCATATAGATAAGGCTTAGGCAGAGTGTTGATGCAAGACGGTCGAGTCATCACTTACATCTCGAGAAAGTTGAGAAGGCATGTGGAGAACTACGTGACTCATGATCTAGAGTTGTTAGCCATTGTATATGCCTTGAGAGTTTGGAGACACTACCTGATTGGATGAAAATGCAAACTAAAAATGGACCATTGTGGTCTACAACACATATTTACACAAAGCGACTTGAACGTGCAACAACGATGTTTGTCGGAATTGCTTAGCGAGTACGATTTCGATATTTCTTACATAAAAGGAACAATGAACAGAGTGGCAGATGCATTAAGTCAGAAACCACCCATATTTTCGGTGATGCCTCTTCATACGAATCTATGTGAAAAGATCCTGACTTTACAAAGTGACGATGACTAGTACAAATAGTTCAAGGATTTTATCGGACAAAACACAATGATGGTACCAAAATTTGAGGGATTTACTGTGGACAACAATGGATTATTAAGATTTAAAATTCAAATTTACATACCACCCAACGTCGATTTGAGGATTTTGATCCTAAACAAGGCTCATATAGCAGTGTACATGGCTCATCTTGGAATCACGAAGATGAGGGCAGACCTTAAACCCTTTTTCTTCTGTAAAGGAATGAAGGCAAACATAGTCAACTACATGGCCAGATGTCTAGAATGTTAGTAGATGAAGGCTGAACATAGACATCTGACAGGATTACTACAGCCACACGCTATTCCAGAATCGAAATGGGAGGTCATTTCGATGGATTTCATTGTGGGATTGTCACTGACGACAAGGAGACATGACTTGCTTTTTGTAGTAGTTGACACTCTGATGAAGAGTGATCATTTTATTCCTATGCTTATGACGTATCAGGCACCTGACATAGCTAGATTTTCATTAGTGATATTGTGAGGTTGCATGGCGTGCCTAAGAGGATAATATCCGGTAGAGGATTGGTGTTTACAAGACGATTTTGGACTAGTTTCCAAGAGGCCTTGGGTACCCAACTTAAATTTAGTATTGTGTATCACCCAGAGACAGATGAGAATACTGAAAGAACAAACCAAATCTTGGAGGATATGTTGCATATGTACGTTATGGACCAACAAAAATATTGGCAAGAATTCTTTCCACTAGTAGAGTTTGCATACAACAACAGTTATCAAAGCACCATTAAGATGGAGCCTTTCGAGTTTCTTTACGGGCGACCATGTCATACAACTTTGAGTTGGGATCAACTTGAGGATAGGGTCGTGGTGGGATTAGAAGCAATCCAAGAAATGGAATATAAAATGAAAACAATAATACAAAGGATCAAGGAAGCACAGGATCGACAAAATAGTTATGTCGATGTGCATCGTGTCGACCGTAGTTACGAAGTTGGCGATCGAGTATTCTTGCGGGTGAAACTGCATAAGAGTTTGATCAAGTTTGGAAAGGGTGCTAAACTCTCTCCTAGGTTCATGGGATCTTTCGAGATTGTAGAAAGGAAGGGGCATGTGGCCTATCGACTAGCCTTGCCTAATTATTTGAGGCATATGCATGAAGTTTTTCACATATGTATTTGAGACATTATGTTAGTGATCCTACACATGTTATTGGCATGAGTTCCTTGCAGGTATCAGACAAGGGTGCTCTCACGGCGGAGCCAATCCACATCCTAGACTATCACATTCGACAACTACAACGTCGAACAATAGATCAGGTCAAGGTCCAGTGGGGCAACTATAGTCCAAACTCGACGACCTGGGAGGACGCATACGATATGCGTCAACAATTTCCATTTTTGTTTGATAGCTAGACATATGATGTTGTGATACACTTTATTTTGGCACTTATATATTGTGAAACTTTGGGACAAAGTTTAAAACAAGAGGGGGTGTATGTAACATCCCTCTCTTGCGCACACTGATCAGAATTATTCTTTGAGGACACTTGCATGCAAGTGATCCAGGACATTATACTATTGGTTGTTTTGATTATGATTATGAGATATTGTGGATTTGATGATTGTTATTTTGTTGTATTTACATAGACAAGTGTTATTGAATAGGTTCTCCTGAGTGTGCAAGACTCTGGACATTGAGGATGTCGAGGCATCGATGAAACCCCTTGGACTCCAGATCGAGTAAGGGAGTGGACTGTTAGGGTTTCAATGTTGTTTATGTGACATATGTATATATGATTAGTTATTATGATGTTGATTGTTGTTGCTGACATGATTCGTTGATGGATTCAAACTGA
Source organism: Picea mariana (assembly GCA_032191745.1). Classification (NCBI taxonomy): domain Eukaryota; kingdom Viridiplantae; phylum Streptophyta; class Pinopsida; order Pinales; family Pinaceae; genus Picea; species Picea mariana. The sequence goes on from JASDQU011029488.1 coordinate 27,425, forward strand.
CGATAGCTTTTCGACCAGACTCACATGTGGAGTAAAGGGGTCACGCAAGACAACCAGGGACATTGAGGGAGAGGTGTGGCAGCATCCCTGCCACATCCTACTAGCACTCCCACTATGGCTCGAACTGTAGGTTAACGATTACCTAGTTCGAGCAGACCCACGATGTCATGAGGGAAGACTATGGCAGTCTCTCACGATGATTATAAGGGGCGCACAATAAGGCATGGTCCTTATTCCTTAGAGGTCGTTAGTCTCCCACAAGATCACCTGACAGAGTATTGACTCTAGGGGTTTGACGTCTACCAAATTTAGTCAAGAGGCGAGTGGCACCCTTGGAGCATGTAGTGCGTCTTGAAGGGCACATCGCACAAAGAAAACAGAAAGAGGCAAGTGGCACCCTTGGAGCACGTAGTGCATCTTGAAGGGCACGTCGTGCAAAGAAAACAGAAAGAGGTGAGTGGCACCCTTGGAGCACGTAGTGCGTCCTCAAGGGAACATCGCGATTTTAACTGGTAAGTTAATAAACTTAGTGCCTAGAAAACTATGCCTCCTTAATACCTGGTCGGCCTTAAATAAATGATGTGATAAGTAAAGTTTAATAACTAAAAGTTCCCTTAAAAATTGTCGCCTAGCCTAGTGAAATTAAAACCTAGGTTTAAGTAGAACATGTGAATAAAGAAAAAATAAATAAACATTTAACAAGAAGGGGGGTAAGAAATTCAAACTTTATTTATTAAAGTAAAAATTATAATGGAGGATCAAATTTATTAAAACGGTAAATGGTTATTTTTATCTACACTTGTTAAATTGATTTTTAGTTAAAAAAAAAGGAAAAGGGGTGAAACTCAAAAGAAAAGGAAACTTAAAGAAAAGGGGAAACTTAAAGAAAAAAGGGAATGCCCAACTTAGTAAGGAATATAACCTTTGGGACTTTCTATTTATGAACTCAACTAGGAATTAAGTAAGGTGTAAGTCATTTAAGAATTGTAAGGGAATATTGGGACACCGATGAGTATTTTTAGGAACTCTTTTAGGTGGGTGAGGGAAATATGAATATTTAGTTAATTAATAAACTAATTTTCCAGTGCAACTAGGGGATCAGACGACATGTGTACGGGGGAGGTTTTTCTTAATTAAATAAATGAAAAAGTAATCTAATGAGGGTTTGGGAAACTAATGACTAATAAACTCTATAAAAAGGATGGTGAAGGAGGAGTATGGATTAGATCTGGCTTGCGTAATGTTACGCTACTGAAATGTTATCTTGACTGAACTTTCTCTTGTGGGAGTTGGGATACCCAGCTCGGGTAACGAGTGGTAGCTCGACCTTGCGAGGTGAGCTGGGTGCTAGTATTCTCTGGTATATTGTGCATGGCCCCTTTGCGGCTCGGGGGGCTCAGGGGGAAGAAGAATACCCCTAGCGTTTGCTGGGAGGTACCGGTGAGGTCTCATCGATCGACAAGACAAATTTGGACGGAGCGCAAGCACAAGACATTCACTTCTGGTTCTTCTTATTTGGCTATAGTATGCATGTGCATAATTTGTATTAAATAATAGCTCAATTTCTTGTTCATGCATTTCTTTCTTGTCGAAATCTCACTTGTGTAAATGCTATGAAAAGAAAAAGACTCGTTTAGTTATGCATATGAAATTTTATGTGGGCGATAGTGTGCCGTGTGAAATCACAAAAGGGTCACTAAATTTCTATTTATGATCTTTTTTTATTACTGCGTTTCATTGTAGTTTCCAATTTTGGTTGGTATTATTATTGCATTATATTATTACCGAGGAATACTGCGTTTTGGTTGTCGAGCCATTATTTTATTTTACTCTACATTTTTATTGTTTTTAATACAAGGAAATTGTGTTTTTATCTTCTGTTCTTATCCTTTAAGTTATTAGTCTGTGCCTGAGCAGTCGGCCAGGAGTTGAATCAAATGTATTTCACTCCAGTGTTAAATACTTGGATTCAAATTCCCAACTGTGCATGGATAATAAGTGAAGGATAATCTCTCTGCCCAGCCAATTCCTTACTGTGTAGAGCGAAATTTACTCTTTATTGTTCAACAATGTTTGTGGTCTCTAATCAGCCGATTCTTTTTCATTGCCCAGTGATTTCATACCTTCTCTGCGTTGATGGAGTGTATATCTATGTTATTTTCCATTGCTCAGCCATATTTTTGTTCCTTTCTTTAGAAAATTCGTGTTACCCACCCAGTGGTGTATTGGGCATTATTCGTTGCGTTTCTTTACTATATTTTTACCTTATGCATTAATGATTTTTGTTCTTACTGTATATGTATTCATGGTTGTGCTTCGTCATGATGATCGTATCAGTCAAGCGATTGATTACTTTGCTTACGATATTTATTTCACCGCAATTTTTGTATGCGTGTCTTGCTCTAAATTTTAACCCGAATACTCGACCTCCTGGTAATTAAAACCCTGGACAGTAATGGGAGGGGGATCAATTTCACTTTTTGGCACACAATAGTTACCTTGGATGGGTCCCTCCCTGGCGAGCAAACTTCCCTTTTACCATGCGAGCGGGTTGCTGTTTCGTTGCCCCTTTTATCTAGTTTAATGCTTGTGGTAAGGAAAATTTTCGCTACACCTCGTTCCAGATTAACATTAAAATCTTGGTTCTTAGCTTTTCTAAGTGTATTAAAGTTATTGAGATCTCAGATGCGTAGTGCAATGAACTAATGGGCCCTTAGGCTTATGCTTTGTGGCGTTTGATGAGTTCTCTAAGCACATACACATGGACTCGGGCTGCGTTAATTTTGGTGCTGATGCTTGTGCGTTGGCTTGTGAATTCAATTTAATTTTTGTGTCGATGCTTGTGCATTGGCTAATTTGGTGTCGATGTTAATTTTCAGTAATGGTTAACTTCGTTTGTGGTGCTACTAGATTTACCAGACAATAGAAATTTAATGAGTTTTTCCCAAAAGCATGTGCCCTTAAGTTAGCTATAATAATCCGGTTACAATTAAGCGCAGCAATGCCTTGTAGTTGCCTTTCAATTCGTTAACTCAGATTTTGTTTCCCGATTTCACTCGAAAATTATTTTTGCAATTAAAAGAGTGAGTTACCATGATAGCTAATTCAGCCAGATTTGCACTTACACTTAATTGGTCTATAGAGATAGGTGGACAATCTTTACACTGTTAATTCTTACATGCCAATGTCTTCCTTACTGCCACTACTTCCAGGAGAAGTTAATGTGCAACGTTCTAATTTAAGAAATCTTTCTATTATTAATAAAGTGTAAACAAAAATTCGAGTGGATAGTTAGAATGACACATTACCCTTATGATTTAATTTCAATTTAAATATTTCGTAACTAATGTAGATTTCATAACTAGTTTGCAGACTTCTATTTAAAGATTCATAACTGTTTATAGTTTTCAATTAAAAGTCATTTAAAACGACGCTTAGGATTTGCGTGACCCTTATCATTAATTAAGTTGCTACACAACTGCGTTTTATTCTTTGTCGATATATCATATGTATATATTGTACAGTTGGATGAGGTAAGTTGCAGGATATGAAAAGCTAATATGGGTTGCAGATGTTGTAATGGTTTAAATGCCAAGGTTGGTAGGGAAGCACGGTTATATTAGATTTTTTTTATTAATATTAAATGATAATTTATTCATTTAAGATGCTTCGTTCCTTTAATGTTTCAAAGGACTAAATTTTAAAACTAGGAGGTAAGGAAAAGATTATTCCTTGTTTAATATTGACCTAGAAAGGTTAAAATGTAGTTGATATATTGATTGAATAAAAAGTTTGAATGGAAGGGAAAACACATACGTGAAGATGTTACAAATTGAATAATAAATTATGATTGGTTACATTAATTAATCACTTGAGCTATGTGTTATTAATTGGTTATATGTGCCTATGTTAATGGGTTAATTTATGTTTTATGCTTCAGGTTGAATTTTAATGGTGGTTGGTCATAGTTGTTACACCACATATGATTG
>JASDQU011029490.1:29956-40761 GCA_032191745.1 Picea mariana
TTGTGTGAGAAAGATCGTGCTTATTTGCATGTTTCTCCCCATTTTCCCAAAAATTGTCATTTAGGGCCTCCAAACGGCTCTGGAAGTTGAGGACCCAAAAACTGCTAAAAATAGTAAATTACCAAAATTGCGAGAAAGTTGTTTTGAGCTAGTTGGAAAAGGTGGGTGGCCACCGATATCCACCTCGATCACCCCTTTCTATACAGAAATTTACTAGCCTGAGCAGATATTCTTGGGATATCTCTTCCAATCAACAACTCTTTAAGGACCAAGACAAAGTCGTTGAAAACCTCAAAAAATGCAGGGAATCTTTGTGCCTCCATAATGCTTCATGCCAAAAGGTCACAGGGTCAAATTCACGATTCACCTTCTTTCATATAGACAATTTAGGAAATTGACAGCAATGCGCTATCGCGAAAACCAAATAAGAAGACATAAATAATTTCTTATCCTTTTTATACTGAGAAAATTGGGAAAAGATTTCAATGGAAATCATCTTTCCCCAATTGGAAATGGCTTGCTCCTTGACAGTAAAATATAATATGTAAATAATCATACGGGAAATGATGATAATATTTTCTTAGCCCATAATTATGGTAAATAACCAAGCAATTTCCCGAAATGGGTTTTTGAAAAATTTGACTTGTAATCTGGTAATATCTTCAGGGATGGTCGTGAGATTCTCCAAGAATTTAGGTAAGATATCCAGGTCATTGCCATATTTTTTTAAGAAGTCTCTACAATGTTCACCTTTGAAGGTGAGTGTTGGGTTTGGGAGTTTCGGCGTTTTATGGACTACTTGAGGCAAAAGAGAGAAGGAAGAATGGTCGTGGAGATGAATCATTTGTTGACTTGGTATATACTTCTCAGTGCAAAAGGAAACTAGTTCCTTGGAGTAAAAAAATTCATGAACACAACCCACATGAGAAATTTAGGACGTCCAAATTACTTCCTTCTGAGAAGAATAGGATGAATAATAAGAGTACACTCTAGACCACTGAAAGTTTTGGTCCTGTCGTCCGAAAATGTTCAAAGTATCTCCGCAGAACTTTTGTCAAGTTGTTGCTTCCATAAGTTGACGAGAGCGTTCTTTTGATCTAGATAATATTTGAAATGAGCGCTTGAGAGATATATGTAAATCATGATTTAATGTGGTTTAATAATAAATATGCTTGATCCCTTCACCTATTAATGACAATATTTACGGGACCTGCATCATGATTTATTAGCATTAAACCATACTAAATGAGTATTGGGAAAATCATGAAGGTGGAGGGGATGGATGAAAGAAAATAACATTTGGGACTTTCGTGAACCCAACTCGCGAACCTGCCATTGTAGAAGTTTGAGAATTGGATAAGTGTTGTAACCCAGTCAGTCAGACTCAATATAGGGGAGATGAGGTACTTAGGAGCCCAAGAAGTCCAATGGTCAAAATGTAGACTGCGGATCGTTTAGGTACAAAATTTATGTCTCAGAACAAGGGATATGAAAGCTTTGACACCCGCCAACTCGAGAACCCACGACTGTAGAAACATATAAGTATAGGATAATGTGGCAGTTTGTCAGAATCAATACATGAGAGTGTGGATTGGAGATGAAGATTTGTGATTCCACCAACCCAGGAACATGAAAACCCATCGTTTTGGGAAAATGACTAAGTATGAAAACTAGAAAGGGAGAAAAGAAGGGAAAAAGGAAAAGGGGAATTTGGGTAAGTATAGAAGAGGGAAAATAAATGGACAAAATAATTTGGGAAAATAGAAAAGGGGAGGTAAATTTAGGAAGTGGGAATTGACCTCAATGGGAGGGTAGTATAATGGAAAGTAGGGCATGATCCCAAAGAAAACGTTGTTCAAGTGGCCTATGTGTTCCATGATTTTGCAGGGATAAATGATTCATATTTAATTGAGGTAACAAATGCCCTCAACACTGCAAAACAATAGATTCATTGAACTAGAGACATAGTTGAGAAATGTGAGACAAGTTTACCATATATTCCCATAAATCCGCAAAAGAAGTGAACAATCTCAATAGAGAAAATATGAACAAAGCTCTGTAAGCAAAAAGAGAGCAGATGAATTTAGAATTCGAGAAAACAATGAAAATCCAATGATACACCCATAACAACAAGTTAGAAATAGAAAATAAGAAACTCAAGGAAACCATAGAAGAGACCATGGCATCAATATATACTGTAGAATGTATAAAGGAACATGCATTAGTACTGAGTGAATAACTTGCAATGGGAAAGAATGAACTCCTCGATTTAATAAACAACATATGGGCTGAGCAAGAGGAACAACTTAGGCTACAAAGTACATTAGTAGAAAATAAAGAAAGGCATCAACAAGCAAGACAAGCCTTGGAGGAAATGCTCAGTTGGAAGGATATGTGAAAATATACCCCTACCACGCTACCTGTGTATTCCAAGAACGAAAAAATTAGATGCCAAACTCTCTTTGACACTTGAAAAAATTTCTTCTTGAGTGCACAAGCCAACCATAGGACAATATCTAACACTTTCACGAAGTTGTGTAGTAGTTCAAGTGACCTCACGAAAGAAGTAGGAATGTGGCCAATGTTGTCCATCAACGAAACAACATATTCCAATGCAAGACTGGGTGAGGTGGGGGAACCCAAGAAAACTAACCAGATGAATATTTAGAATCTGTGTCAATTTGAGAAAGTGTCAATTGAAGAAAACATGATGAGACCCGCCCGACTTAGCCACAAAATCCAATTCTTTGTCAAGAACGAAACAAAGTAGTTATACAAAGATGTATCCACCAAAGTTTGCAATGGAGAATTAGTCTTGGAGAGATTACAATCAGGAAGACTCGAAAGAATAATGAGATATCATTCCCTTTGAAAAGAATAACAGGATTAGATAGAGTGAAAAGACAACTTATGACTACAAATTTCACAACTTCTCCTAGATGTTTCATTCTTCAGTTATTGTAATCTTTTTTTTAAATTCAGAATATGAAGAGTCTTTTCATAAAAATTCCTAATTTCATGTTTTCAAAGATGATGATGTAAAAAATCACTCCTCATTATAAAAGGGAGGATTGTCCATAAGAAGAGGCTTTTGCTTTGGGAGTGTAACAAGACAATATTTTTACTCCAAGTTAATTTGAACCTAAAGACATTCTGTTGGAGATTATGGTGTCAATATATATGAATTATTGTTGTAGTATGTGAATGTTGGTTTACAAATTATTTCCGAATTATTTTTTCCATTATTCACAGTTACCATGATTTTCAAAGAAAGTATAGTGAAAATATGATGCAGTTAACTAATCAATTACTTGATTCTAAATAGTCATGTTGTTGAACTTTCATGTTATGTGTATTATGAATTTCTTCTATGCAAGTAATATAAATATTTCATTGTATTCATCCTTGTTATTTTTCTCGTAATCAGGATAAATTAGATAGAGACTACATCTTAGAATTGCAATCATTCATATTAGCTTAGAATTAGTTAGTTAGGGTTATTACTTTTAATTCATCTAAGAACCTTTTGTTCTCATATTCATATTTAGTTAGTATATTAGTTATATTGGTAACCAGGCCAAAATCTGGTCAGAAACACTATTACAAATGAGAGTGGGTCTAATAGGAACCTTCCATTGGGTGTTTTTCCTCATCTAATTGAATGTGTCATTTTGGAATAATCAATGATCAAACCCCAAACATAAAAATCCTAATCCTAGAAGATGAAATACCAAAGGATTTATGGGCCGTGACGTGGTTAGTTGATACGTCAACTTCCTAGGGGTGTTACTTTTCCATATGATATATGTTTGGGTCACTCGGTATCCCGTCAAAAAGGTCTAGTTGAGGAGTACACATTGTGAATGACCTAATACATACCTTTGAATATCTACTATGTGCATCTAGGAAAAAAAATTGTTTTTTAGTGCCTCAAAATTGCCCCAGAAGTTCAAGACTCGAAAAAACCATAGAAAAGAAACCAATATAGAAACTATATTTTGAGTCAGTGGAATAGGTGAGTGGCCACTAATTTCCACCTATATCACATGGGTGCATAAAATCATTTTCCGTGTACGTAGTTTATTGTCAACTCAACCTAGGTAACTTGATACATCCAGTTAAAATTTGAAAATATTGTCAACTAGTAAATTTTTTACGAAAAGTTATCAAACTTGATTTTAAATTTACATGCATTAAACGAAATTAGACATTATTTTTATGACTTATATCAATGATGACACTCTGACATGCGAGGGGGGCAGTGGTGCAAGTAATGGTGGTAGTGTCTATGGTCATGGGGTGATAGGGGGCCCAGTGCAAGTGGTGATAGTTGTGGCAGTGGTCACATGGATAGTGGTAATAAATGATTCAGATTTGTAGTGTTTTCTTATTTCCTACTGTTGATGTAATTTGTTTGTTATTATCATAATTATTTCAATTTTTTTTTGTTGGCACATGGGTATATTTATATTAATTTTTCAAAGTAAAATTTCTACAAACAAGATTTGTCGTTGGCCTACCACTAGGGAAACGATACCAACAACAAAGAAATAAGTCGTCTATCTAGATAGTTTGCAGAAGGTTCATTATAAATTTTTTTCTAGATAAAAAAACATTAAAGGTAGATAACTATAGCTTGAAGGAATCTTTTCTATAACTACTACCTGGGATCATCATTCAAAAACTCAAAAACTTGTATCTAGAAATTACTGAACTTGTGGGTTAGCAATTCAGTCCCGGGGCAAGTGAGGAGATGATTGCACATTGATATTTGGGGTTGAGGCTGTCATCACAGTGATGGAATATTGGAGATGGGAGAGAGTGATCCATACCCGACCCTCTCCCTGGGTCTGCACGACGTCCTGGTCTAATGATCATACAAATCAACAGCTGAATTAACTCTTTGGTCATTGTTGAGCCCCCATTATCAAACATGGGTCCTTAATTTTCCATGTGCAGGTCCAAGATAAAACCCACGGATCACACTAAGCCCCTTTTCCTTTTAAAACATAATTTCGTCTTTATCTCCTTTTCTCCGACCAACTACTCGCATGACCAAGGGTTGTGATCAGGTGCTAATCATTAGGCGTTGATTCAGAAGTTTTAGACACTTTTGTCTTTGTGGTTTTCGGCCTTCAGTGATCTCTTCCTTTCTTACCCCTCAAATCCTTCGAATGCACAAATCTTACGAAGTTTCGAAACAATAGGCATCAAGATCAACAACCCACAACAAACACTGATATCGACGACTCAAGATTTTCCACGGGAATGTGGCTTCGGTGATTTTGGACTGCATCCAACACACACAACACTTGCAAAGTGTTGATCATCGAAAAGGGTATATCAAATGAACCCTATTCCACCATCGGATCGAGGGCTCTACGCCTCTTTCTCAATCCAGGATTCAACAATTCTTCCATAACACCTTTCCAAAAATCTCTTGAATCGTCGAATCGACGAATATGTCCAAGTGTTAAATCGATGGTCCTTAAGCTTTGATAGATGGACGGTCTACATTCCTCCTCTTCGGGCTTCAAAAATTTCTTCTGGTCATACAGACAACACAACCCTTCATATATCCCAACGTCGAAGTGCAGAAAGTTTTCGAACAAGTCAATCAGACGGATGACACTCCTCCTTCCGATCGAAATCCTATGCGTGCACTTTGCACTTTGGGCTTCTCCCCTTCCAATACTTAATACTTACAAACCCTCTGGACTATCGAATTTTTAAAGTCTCGAACCACCGAAGGGGATTGAGGTTCATGTTCCCCACTAAGACCAATGACCCACAATGCTTTGACACTCTAGGTTTCAATGAATTTTGAAGCACTACACACAACAATCTCTCAGAGTGTCGAACTAGAAAACCTTAGGAGGGCTCGAATCTATGGTCCACGTGTCCTCCTTGACAGACTGTCGAGATCAACTCCCACTCCTGAGCCTTTGGGACTCCTCGCCTCACCTTAGTCTACTTCCTCTGGAGTGCAAAACCTCCATACTCATAGATCTAGCACCACGTGTCCACTGTGATGGACGACCTAATGAAATTTGGCCTCTAGGATTTCTTGAGTCTAGTTTCTTTTGTCCAACTTTCCTCGGGAGTGTTGGATTCGGTGACACTTGTCACCGATATCAATGGTGGAGATGAGCTCCACTATTCAAAACTCTAAGAGTTCTCACAACTATGTGCTCAGTTCCTCCAGAGTATTATACCTCCGAACCTCCAGGTCTCCTACCATGTATCTCCTCTCAATTAAAGGCCAGGATGTGCTCTTCCCTTTGGATCTTCAGGAACTTCCACCCTTTAACACTTCTCGCCCAAGTTCCTCCGGAGTTTCAAGTATCTGGACTTCATGATCTAACGCCACTTCTCCTTACCTACTAATGGCTTTGATCAACTCCAGTACTTCAGAGCTTTGGGACTTCGTCTCCTCTGTGCAATGATTGTTCAGGTCTTCCAGACTATTGATGTCCCAAATGACCCTAGTCCGCTAAGACATCACTTCGCCGATGAATGATCCCGACTTAATTCTGTCTTCAGAACTTCGACCCTCCCTGCTTCTTTGCGCTCCAAAACTCCCAAATGTGTGAAGTCCGAAGGACTTCACCGATTAACTCTTGCGCAACTCTTCCATATCTGATGGTCGTTGTAGCTTGTGCCTAGATCCAACAGTTAAGATCTTTTCCCCTTCGTGCACACTTCTCATTCTGCCTTAGCTCTAATCAAATGGCCCAGATTGGTTCTAACAGCCCATTTGATGGTTGTTGTAGCTTCTCCTCTCTGTTGCTATGCTTTCCCTTCCGACAAAGGATTTTTTTTCAAGATTAATAATTTCAAAGGCTTGGGCTTTGAAAATTTCTCCCGCAAGGCTCTCTGCTTGGCCTTGGCTTGCATTCTTGAAAAATGCTACTCGTCATGAGCTTTTGAACTTTAAAATAAGTTATTTTTGCACACAACTTGCACCTCTCCCACAGTTCGAGACTTGGACTGTCTTCGCCTTTTTCACTCCTTGTAGATATCTCTATGCACAATGAAAATATTCCTCTTAATCTTTGAACTTGCTCATATTTATAAGGGTTTCAACCCTCTTCTCTTTCAAATGTCTTCTTGTTCCCTCTTGGCACTCACTCTCTTCCTCTAGAGCCTTGGGAACACTTTCAAAGTGTTCCTTCAACACTCTTCTTGCTGACTTTTCTCTTCCTTCTGAGCTTTTACCAACACTTCGGCAGTATGTTGGTTTTGTGCACTCCTTGCACTGATCTCCTTGAGTCCTGAATTATGAGAATTCACTTGCGCACTCCTTGTGCTCTCTGTGCARACTTGCATTGTTCCTCCTGAGCTTTACCTTCTGGKGTGCCCTCTTGGCAAGATTTTCATAGAACTTGCAACAAATTTCTCGTGCACTCCTTGCGCTTGCTCAATGCACTCCTCGTAGAGCCCTTAGAGTATTCAACAACTCTGGTATATCATCTTCAGAGTGTTCAATAACTCTGATAGCCCTTCCCCGACACTATTTATTCTTTCTGAATTTGGAACTATTCTGGTGTGCCCACTTGGCAAGCTCTTCCTTGAACTCGAGAAAATGTTCAAAACTTACTCCTTGCCTTGGCTTCTCAGAGTTTTCAACACTCTGGTGTGAACTCCTTGCACAAGCCTAAGAGCCCGGAACTACTCAAAAAACTATAGATATGGAATCTATCTAATTCTTGCAAATTAAATATACAGACATCCATAGAATCCATAGAAAAACACAGTAAACACATTCACAAGCAAACATTCATATAAACACACATAAAAACCTCATGGGCAGGAAAAATTGCTTTTCTATTAATATCTGAATGGTTATGTACAACGATTTACAAAGGATGGACTGCAATAAAGTCTTTAGCTCTTTCTCTCCTCTCCTCTCTTGAGCTCTCTAATGCTCTCTCCTCAACTGCTCCTAACACTCTAATAAATTGTTATATAAGATCCTTTTACAAAAGAGGGGCTCCTTGAGCCTTCCCTCCAACTACCTATTCGCATTTAATTTCATTCAATTGCATTCAATGGCTATCTAGTCTGAATCAAAACTAATCTTGTCTACCTGTTAGCCATTAAAGGTGACTTCACATGCAGCCTGTAAAAAGACACATGGCTCAACTTTCCTTGAGCCTTACAACATTTAATTCCATTTAATTGTATTTAAAAATTTTAAATTTGGGTGCAAAATGAGAGGGTTGTTGCTTCTCTTTCCTCGAAACTCATTCCTCCTTATGCACTGATGCACTAGCTTGTTGATGCATTGGCACATTTGTTGAGGTGGAATGATGTTCCTACATCAGAGAGCTTCTCTGAGTAGCATATGCAGGACATTTAGTATCAATTCGATGGTGTTCTAGGCTTCCTCCCATGTTTGCAACATTAGTCCCAACAATTCCTTGAGGTGTCAGTATAGCTCATCCATTTTCCAATACTTGGTTTCCCTTACTCTTGTAACTCCCACGTTTGGTACCCAAATAGTGATGGCATTTTCCATCTCTTGGTCTATTGTCATTGTTCTCTCCAGCTAAATTTCGACTTCAACATCTTCCAAGTGAACCTGAAACCGAGGCAGGGTGGCAGCCTGCAAGCTAAACAAAACAACTTGAGCCTCCCATTGCACCTGAGTGATGGGGGTGTATTCTCCAACATGTCAGTAAGACGACTCTAATGGAGCACCACTTCTTCTTCTATATCCACACTGGTATCTATTTCAAGGTGTTATTGAACCATGAATTCTCATACTTGTTCCTAAGCTTAGTTGTCTCATGAAGGAGTGAGGTGTCTTCCACCTAAGAGCCTTCCTCGCTCGGGGGTCCCTCATAATCACTTTAGCGAGTATACTATCTCTATCATGGTCCTAATATTTTCCACAGATATCCCATAGCCATGTTATCCCTTGGTTCTGTCGAGGCTTTGTGATACTACCAAGGTTAAACTTATCACGGATGATGAGGATCGAGGAAATAATATTGTGGTGTAAATGCATTAAGGAAGTTTCTAACTATCGTGGGATGGTCACCGTTTCTCCGATGCGTGAGGATGTCCTACGTCCCCACCTTATCAACCGCAACGCTATTCTCGAGCTCTGACGTCGACGGGACTCGCATCCCCGACACCCCATCTCGGAGCCTAATACTTTTACTTATACTAGATCTAATTGTTATATATATAAACTTATTTTTATAACTTTATGATTCGTATTGAGGAAATGCATGATGAATATTGAATGCATTGTATTAAATTAATGTCAAAGCCATAATTCTCTCATTCTATATCAAGGTTAAACCTATCTATATTTTCTTATAAATATTCATTGTATGTAAAAAGTGTCTACATGTATGGTCATTGCAAAGTCTTTATCAAGTAATTTTTCTAGGCCAATTTTGTGACTCTTGACTTAGAAATTACAAATAAGGAAGAATATTTTTCCTTATATGTCCCCTAAATCGCGGTTTATCAAGATAGTATTAACAGTTTTACAGTCTCTGATAATCAAATAATGGATGAAATCTACTATAACCGGCAACATGCAAATATGATTCATGAACTCGATTGCTTAGAGAAATCAATCTCACGGCCGCTGAGCTTGCTACTGTTGGAATCCGAAGATGTATGGGAGGAAAAGGCTGAGTGGATTTCAATTATAAGCTTTATGTTACATCAGAGTGGAAATTTGGATGGATGTGGGGCTCTGCTTAATTATTTGTGTGAAATTGACTCGTTTTAATATGGAATATATTCATAGCTGTTCACTTTGCGACCGACATAAAATGGAAATTGAATGCTTGATAATGGAAGGGTCGTTACAGAGTCGTACGAGTGTGGGCGCATGGTATAATACTATTCAGAAAGTTCATATCAATATTCCAAATTAATTTTTCCTAGTACCACATTATTTAAATAAAATACTTTAAGGTGGGTACATTAAATATGATACGAAAATGAAGTTCCACCGAAGAAAACAAATTTCTTATTCATTTATATCCCTTCAAAGTTCAATACCCTATATTGGTTGAGGTTCTCTTCTTCTTCCATAATTATTTCAGTTGGTTGAAATATGTCTATCATCATTTTTCATCTTCCATAATTATTTCAGTTTATAAAAATGGTTAAAATATGTCTATCATTATCTTTCATCTTTTAAATTAATAGCTTTTTATATCAACCACTTTTATAAAGTGGTTTTTGTTAATTGAAAGTCCACATGCTTTGATCATCACCATTAATATATTAACAATTAATTATTTTATTAATTAATTATTACATTAATATAATAAATAATAAGAATATATAAATGTAATGTATAAATTAAAATATTAATTTACATTTTTTTTTTGCTAGTTTGTCTTGACTCAAGGGCATTTAAGTGGTTAAAATGACGAGGAGATACCCGACTTAATTTACATTACTGTATAACATATTAATTGATTGATACATTAATAATGTAATGGATTAATTAATTAATACATAAAGCATTATTAATTAATACATTGTTAATTATTAATAAAGCAATACATTAATAATATATTAAACATATCAATAAATATATTAACCCATTAAAAACATCAATGCATTAATAAATACATTACAAAACACTCATACTTTAAAAAAATATTGATACTATTAATGTATTTAGTAATACATTATGACATTAGTATAATGTATAAATTAAAGTACTAATACATTAATGTATAATGTAACATATTAAAATATTAACACAATAATAATGTATTAATACATTAAAGTATACCTTGACTAATTGATTGATACATTAATAA
>JASDQU011029492.1:18643-35195 GCA_032191745.1 Picea mariana
GTTGGAAAGGTATCGTCAAGGAGATTCATTTTGGGGGCTCAATTATGCCTTTGGATATCATTGCGAGCCTTGATCTTGAAAAACCTTCATTTGGACCCTCAAAATGGCCCCGGAAGTTAAAACCTGCTAAAAATAGTAAATTGCCAAAATTGCCAAAAAGTCGTTTTGAGACATTTGGAAAAGGTGGGTGGCCACCTATATCCACTTGGATCAATACTATGCAAAAACTGAAAAACTGAAAGAAACAATGGTGGGGGTCCAAGTGGAATAGTTGGGTGGCCACCAATATCCACCTGGATCATTATAATAGGCGACTCCAGAATGGTAATCAAAGCCATAATTCACCATTTACCTTTGTTAGCGAACGTTGAGGCTAACAAAGGCACCCTCTTGGTGCCAGGAAATTTGAAGGTAAATGGAATGTTATCCAGCGTGGAATTACCTTGATCCATGAGAGCCAGCCCTCCACTTTCAAAAGGCAAGTTGGAGAAAATAAGCAAGGAAGATGGGAAAAGCGCTCAGATTAATTCATGTTAGGACAAAGATATTGGGCAGAAGGGACAAGGAAGGGTATCATGAGACAGCGGACTTCATAGAAGGAGGAGACAGAGAATCACTATGCCCATGCCTCACAGATTTAGCAAATCGGGTTGAAATTATGAAGGGGAAGGAAGGAGCGCATAAATCGGAGGCGCCTCCACAACCTCAAGCCACTCCTAAGTAGAGACCTCTTGAGGAATTTCCATCGAAGCAACAGGGTGCAAGAAGAGGGGAAAGATATCAAGAAATGGCATCAAGCTCGGGCAACAAGCCAAGCACAGAAGAAAGACTGAAGGCGATGGGCACAACACTGGAAAAATTAAAGCAATTGTTGCAGTTCCAACTGGACTTTCTCAAAAATCTGGACTCAGAAGCAGGCAGACGTCTTGAGAAGCTAGAAGAGGACATCTCCACCACCAAAATCAGTTTTACTGAAGAGCTGGGCAAGCTGCACAAAGAACTCAAGAATCCCAAGCAAGAATTCGAGGAAAGAATCGGCCAACTGGAGGTAAAAATGTCTCAGCTCAACAATGAATGGAAGCAAAACCCAAAGAACTAATCCAGTCGCTCAGCATGAAAGCGAGCTCAACACATCTTCAACAAGATTGGTGTTTTGTATAGAAGCCAATGATGTAAATAAGTCTGTAATCGTTAACTTTATGTTAGCACCTTTAGTTAAGGATCTAGGCTTATTGCTTTTAGGAACAATAGTAAAAACCAGGAAGGCAGTCACTCAGTGAAGCGCAACCCATTTTGTAATCGCACCAGTGGCAAGACCATCTTCTTTATAATCAAATACCACTATCCGTTCTCGTCAAAAAAAAAAAAACAATCTCCCCTATCACCATGGCTCTTCCTTGAGTGAGTTTAATATAACTTTAACTTTTTGATGCACTACTAATGCCTTGTTATGGGTGGATTTCTCTATTTCCCATGCACATTTTAATATATTTCTTTTAAATAAAATACAAAAAAAAAAAAAAATGAAAATCCAAAATGTATAACATTAGTACCCAAAAGAACCCCTAACTCCAAAATGTATAACATCAATACCCAAAACAACCCCAACTAAAGTATAGTCAACTAATTAATTTATGTATAACATCAATACCAAAAGAACCCCTAACTAAAGTATAGTCAATTAATTAATTTATAAAGAAAAGAAGTAATTAAAAGAAACATTTTGAGGAATGTGTTAAACCGAGACTTTGAAAATCAATGTAATATAGACTTTCAATAGAAAACAAAAAAATCTTATTTTAGATATTCAACAACTAAATCTTTCCTAAGGTGACCTTTTTCATGTAACTTTTTTGCAAAATACTATTACCTAGTTATGTGACTTTCTCAATTAACATGTTTTAATTCATGAAACTAGTATGTCATAACGAACATATTGTAATTTAACTTAAGTCATCATCACTAACATTAATATTTAGATAGGATCAAAAGGTCATACCCTTTCTTAATTCATACAAAAGATGTAGCATCATTGAATTATTCTTTGGAGTTTTGAAAATTATATCTATATCTATATATATAGTGTATATTTTAAATAATTTTAGGTAAAGTTAAATATAATATTAAATTTTAAAAATCTAAAACATATAAATATTTAATATATATTCAATATGATATATTAACATTTAGCTTTAAAGTCTTCCGGATGGAGTGTCATTTGGCGACTGTATGTCATATGGTGCGTTGGAAACAGGGGAAGTTAAATCCCCTAACACCCTCCCCAATTCAATTGGCATGCCTTGCATTTATGATGAGTAGAGCATAGAGTGTTGGGATGGTCCAACAACTCTAATGACGTTTCAAATTTGGTTTATGGGAATTGGTACGATGCCCCCTATCCACAACACTTCAACATTCATGGCCTCCATTGCCATTACCTCACTCATAATCACGCAGGGATTTCCCCGTTGATGCTCTTATCTCTATTTTTTCATCCTTGATCGCTCATTCTCCCTTGGCTATCAAGCTTTGGCTCTCCCAGGCCTCTGTTTTTTCATTCTATCCCTCCCAAGCATCTTTGGCCTCTCCATTGTGCACTCTTCTCTCCCCAGGCTTGGTTTCGTTATGCCCCGTGAGAGAGGCAAGCCCAAGCATGGGCCGACCTACTACATCCAAGTAGGCAGACACTGACGCATTGGACCTGTGGCTCTCCATCCCTTTCTAAGAAGCAACCCAACCCATTCTCCCCATTCTAATCAGAGCCGGGGCATGGAAGCCCAGGCAGAACCTCATTCACCTATCCCAGAGCCCAATTACGGAGGTTCCATAGTGGAGGAGGAGATTCCTCTTCACTGGGTGGAGATTCCTCATCACTTGCAGGATGTTGGCAGTGAACGAACGACACAAGCAGGAACTAAGGAGTTGGTCATGACATATTGTCCGGTAGAGGAGGAGGTTCCTCCTCTGCTACTGGATTGTTGCAAAAATTTCACCGACCCCAACATGACAGACCGAGAAATCAATTGGGGTGAATTCTAGCATGAAATAGAAGGACACGACTCACCCAAAGCGCCAATGCAACATGCCCTAGACAACCACACCTCGACCAGATCATGTAGGCTCACAAAGGAACACCTGGCCCTCATTTTCGAGATGAGGAGGGACCTAGCCGAGCAAATGTATAACCAGAGCCTCCCCAACAAGCGCATGGATTTATTGTTTGAATCCTTATCAGGCAAGCCCACAAAGATCCATTGCCCGACTTGCTGCCAACCTTATGCCTTCATGGTCAGCCAAGACGAAATCTCGGGTTTGCCTCATGTTTAGATTTTCTACTGTTAATTTTCTGGTCTTAGTTGTTTTGTTTTTTTTTTGCCATGAAACTTTGGTGCAGACCGCATGATCTAGTTTCCATGCATATGGAAAAACAAGTGGCAAGCCATTACAGTTCTCAAACATGTGTTATTTTCTATGCATAATGTCACATATGCACAATGGTGTCCATGCACAGTGCCACCTATTCTGGTTTCCATACCTGTAACAGAAAAGATGGTGAGTCTTGATGTAATCTTTTGACAAGTGTCACTTTTGATGATATAAGGTAATACCATCTCTTTTTTATTTAAAAAAAAAAAAACATTTATCTTTAAAGTTAAATAATGAATTCCAAAATATATCAATATTATGAGATGGGAAATTGGCTTAATAAAAGGTGGATGCGAGGGTACGAGCAGGCTCTCTTGTCCCCTTATAGATTCTATGGACTTCTGGTACTAGCTCTTTAGTGCGATAATGACTATCTATATAGAACTCCGTAGTTTAGTTCAATCCTCTGTCCAACTAGTTGTTGCATAAGCCTTGGACTTAACTGAGCTAAGCATGGCTGCTCTCTCTTTATTAGTTCAGAATGAATAGTAAACATCTAACATATATTGGATATGATATTTTATAATAATATTTAATATATATTCAATATGACATGTTATTAGAATGTTAATGTAAGATTACAGTTAAATATAATATCAAATCTTAAAATTCTAAAACATATAAATAGATATGTTATTAGAATGCCAATGTAGGTTTTAGGGATTTTTGTCTTTCCTCACAACTAAAATGTGATTGAGATTTTTGTTAGAAATTGAAGTTTACAATTAATTAAATTAAAAATTTTAATGTTAAAATTGTAATTGAATTTGAATTTTAAATATTGAAATTTTAATTATAAAATTAATATTTTATAAAATTTTCATCATTTTTTATGTTTTAATTTTTTTTAAATAATATTTTTTTAATATTTTATTATTATTTTGTTAAAAGAATTTTTTAAATAATAAAAATATTTTATCATTATTTTGTCAAAAGGAATACAAATGTTGTTATAAAATAATTTTCTAGGTAATACTAGCATATCTCTAAAGTAAGGGAAAGGAAACATCGAAGTGAATTGGGGTGGTTATGTTTTATAAAGACGACATGATTTTGTTTTTGGATGGAAAATTAATTCTTTACATTATCCATCTCCATCCCCATTCTCGTGAGTAATGCCAAATCAGAATTGCTCGACTACATACGCACCTGCGTTAATCGCAGATATGGGACAACGACTTTTCCATAGATGAATAGAAGAAGAAGAAGAGGCAATTACAAACACTGAAGGTGGGAGGAGAACCGCCCCTTATAAAATCCTTCGATGTAATTAACCATATGAGAAATGATGAAAGATAACTTAATGCATACCCTTGTGTTCTAAGAAGGCACCTCTATTGCTTAGTAATGAAAATTGAAAGCAAAGAAACAAGGCTTGCACGCAAAATCCTTAAGAACTAACCCCTAGTTTCCATAAAAACTAAGAGGGATAACAATGATGAAAATGAGGAGAACATAACAATAGACAAGAGCTAAAACCACAAAAACAAATTCCAAATACAAATATATTTTAGCATGGGTGAGTTAGATGAAGATATAAGAGAAAATTAAAATGTCCATGAAAAAATAATTTTCCCCTTCAGCCAACTAAAAGTGGTAATATTTGAGGCATAACATTTAAACCTCTTCTTTCCAAAAGAAAAGAAGCAAAGAAAAATATTCACTTTATGGTAAGCACACGCTCGTGTCGATGGGGCATTATTATTTAAGTATCCACTTTACAAAACTGGGGCGTAACTATTTAACTCAATATTTTAAATTTTCAAGTGCATGGTTACCACATTTACATGTGGAAAAATTTGGTTCTTACAAACAAAAGTTAAATACAATCCTCAATTATATTTTAAAAAGACTTGTTCAAATAGACAAATTGCACAAAATAGATATAAGTAATGGTATTTTAATCCAATTAGTAGTCTTATGTGGCAAACAACAAATTCTAAGGTACCTATTTAAATTACATATATTTTTTCTTTACAACATCCTTTGTGCTTATTAGTGAAACAAACATCATTGATCCTTATTAGTGAAATTAAAGTTGACTATCAAGGACTCATGTGAGCAAACTTAGGCATTTCCAAGCATTCTCTTATTAGGAAAAAAAAAAAGATATTTCCATTCCAATCCTTTATGCTTATTAGTGAAAAAAACATCATTGATCCTTATTAGTGAAATAAAAGTTGACTATCAAGGGCTCATGTGAGCAAACTTAGGCATTTCCAAGCATTCTCTTATTAGAAAAAAAAAAAAAAAAAAGATATTTCCATTCCAATGATATTTCTTGCCATTAAGATTGGTAGCCAAAGAAAAATTGTGATCCATGCAATACGACAAATGAAAGGCACGCAAATCTAATGACCCATTTGTTATTTTTCCTTATGTGAATAAACCTACATTATAGCTCAAACTCATAATCTGTAGATGCCTCTTCAACAAACTCCTCCTCATCCAATCTATTAAAATAAAAATCATGTATCTTAAACTTGAATCTATAGCCTCACTCTATCATCAAATCATAGGTCCATGAATACTAATAGGATATAATTGCTCTGAGAGAAAGCACAACTATCCGAGTAAAATATATATAACTAACCACTATAATCCAATATAGACGAAATAGAGTGAGCTTCACTAAGCTTCTAACAACCTTGCCATAAGTAAGGCAGCTTCTCCAAGATCCTTAATACTTAATATATTATTTTGATTTTTTTTTTAAATTATCTTTTCTCAAATATCACTAAAATGAGAATGAAACTCCAATGAAAAACCAAGCATTTTGTGATTTTTATTATTTCATTGAGTACTTTAACAATGAATTAGTTGGTAGAAAAAGATTCCAGCACTTTAAGAATGAATTAGTTGATGAAAAAAGTCCACAAGGAATTAGTTGATGAAAAAAATAATAAAAAAAAGTTTAATTATTATAGTTAATTTTAAAGGTAAATGGTCTTAAAATTTATTAAAAAACAATTTTTTAATAAAAAAAATTAAATTTATAATATTTGGATTTCTTAATTATTATGTTAAGAGAAGTGTTTTACAATTAGATATATAAAAGAGATATGATTTTCCTTTTTTTAAATTATGAAAAGTTAATAAATTTTTTTAATAAATTATAAAAATATATATTCAAAGAACATGTGTAATTTCTTAAATTTATAAAAATATAATACATTTTTCTTTTAATAAATTATAAAAATATATATTTAAAAAATCTGAATTAAAGATTTTTTTTTTATTATTATAAAAGCTGAGCTAATTTAATTCTAATGTTTTATTTAGAGAGTGTATGCATGGAAAATAACAAAACATATCAAGATTAAGGTCATTTGTAACTTTTTATTTATCATTTATATAATTGCATAATTTTGGATAGAGATATTATTAGTTTCTATCTTTATCGTCTTTTCATTATCTTCATGACAATGACATTTATAGTTAGCATTTTAAAACTAAACAACTTATTATATTGTATTTATGGTTATAATTAATTTTGCAATACCAACATCTTAATAGCCTATAAAAAAATAAAATTGAGATAAGATAATATATGTTAATAGCCCATAAAAAAATAAAATTGAGATAAGATAATATTTTCCATAATATGGCCAGAGACATTTAAAGTTGGAATTTTAAAACTAAACAACCTATTATATTATATTTGCACTTTTAATTAATTTTACAACACCAAGATTTTGATGCCCAAAAAATAGAACTGAGATGAGGTAATCTTTTCCATAATATGGTCCATCAAAAATGACATTAGAATGTAAATAATATTTTCTATAATATGGTTTATAATGGAATTGAAATGTAAATAACATTTTTTATAAAGGTATAAATATATGTATTCATTAAAACTTCATAATTAATTATGTCATTGTTTTTACAATCCAATGTTTGTTTAACCATTTTAATTGCACTTTTAATTAATTTTACAACATCAAGATTTTGATGCCCAAAAAATGGAACTGACATGAGGTAATCTTTTCCATAATATGGTCCATCAAAAATGACATTAAAATATAAATAATATTTTCTATAATATAGTTTATAATGGAATTGAAATGTAAATAATATTTTTCATATATATATATATATTAAAACTTCACAATTAATTATGTCATTGTTTTTACAATCTAAAAAATTGTGATATTTTTTAAAAACTTGTAACCATATTTAATAAAAAAATTGCACCATAACAATTTCATTTCTCAGCTTATATTTTTTATCTATAAAAAAAAGAATACTTTGATATTAGTCAATTTCATTTCTCAGCTTATATTTTTTATCTATAAAAAAAAGAATACTTTGATATTAGTGTTTATTTAACCATTTTAATAAAGAATTATAACATTTTTTAAAAAACTTGTAACCATATTTAATAAGAAAATTACACCATAACAATTTCATCTCTTATCATATATCTTTTATCTGTAAAAGAAAGAATGCCTTGGAATGATACCGTACTATTATTTGTCCCTCTATATTGTATAACAATCATTGTCCCTCTATATTGTATAATAGTCACATTTAGTAGTTTGTATCCCTGATATATTGTGAAATGGTGAACTCATAAGTTTGTAGTTCAAAACGAATGGGCAACTAATCACGAAAGGTTTATTATGCAAAACAACTCATTCAAATGTCTGTCAAACGGAGGTATTTTGGAGGGAGAATATTTGCATGTTAGGGGTGTAGAGATGGTGATGGTATTCTCAATAAATATAAATATAGGAAATTGGATGATTAAAATTTATTGCAAATGAGATACACAATTGAAAAAATACTTATCTTTTTTTGACTTCGTAAACCAACTTTAGTATAAAAAAATCTTTTTTTAACTTCGTAAACCAACTTTAGTGTCAAAAAAATTATATAAGCTTTGGAAACCCTCATTAAGGAGAAACAACGTATCATCTCTACCTCCCACGGCCCACCAACAATAAACAATTTACGTTATCCACTATGAAATGTCCTAAAAAAATAAGATAAAATACGTGTCCCGACTAAGCTATGCAAGTATGATGATTAAATGTGGGACAAATGGCGATGGGCGAGCAGAGAACATCGCCACCAATTTGGCCGTGGCTTTTCAAAATGCATGGCTAATGTAATCACTTTCATCTCTATTGGAAAGGTATGTGTGAAGTAGCTTATTCGAAAGGTATGAACTAATTAGTCCCTGCAAAATGCTTGGGAATATAGCAATCAGTTCATGGTCGACCAGGTATTAGTTTAGTTTAATTTTTTTTTTTTTTTTAATTTTCCAAAGTTTAATGTAATAGTTTGTATTTTTTCAATTAAATAATAAAATTAATATTATTTTTCTGTATTGTTATTGGATATAAAATTGAGAATTTTATTCTACAATTGACGATGGAGGTTTATCAACATTTACGTTTGATAATAGTTTTCCATAGTTGATGCGGATTTTAATTTTGTGTCAGTGTCCGACATCAACTAGTAAGTATTAGTTGACCATGTATCCCATGTCAGCGTCGTTGATTTGATTTCATCCCGGCGACGCCAATCGTCCCCTGAGGCAAATCGAAGAGGTCTTCTTTGGCGACGCAGGCGAAGGGCAGGTGGGGAACCGTAGCGAGGGGATCGGGATTCGAACCATCACTGCTAGGAAGCACGACGAAGTCCTGCGCGAGTTCAATTATGCCTAAATCGGGCGTTAAATAAATCTACGCTAACATAGCCGGAGCGACAGCAACGCCAAACCGTAATACAAGTGGCGGTCAACACAGTTAGCCCCTGTTATTCGCTCACTGTTCGAAACACACGCAAGTCGGGTGTGAAAGTTCAATGCGAGATGATGGAGCTTCGGGTTGACTTCTGTGATGGTGAATAAGGCTTTAAAATAAAGCTATTCAGGAAGCAATTGCTCAGACAAACCAACTGAAAAGAACTTTGTGCAGTGAAAGGTTGGTAGGTTGCATTAAAAAATCTGGCGATTACTCAGGGAATTGAGAGGATATTGGGCAGTTCGTTGACCGTTAGAGGCCGAAGCTCTCTGTTGTACCCGCCTCAATCTCTCGCAGTGCAGAGGAAATCAACAATGGTTGTTGCTCTATTTCAAAAATAGAGAAAAATTCATAAATATATTTGTAGTACTGAAAATAAGAAAGGCGTTCAGAGGGTTTGTTTTTTTCATCAAGATCGCAGGGATTTTGAGCTGGTGATATTGTGATGGATGGAATTTGGGGTAAAAGTTATAAACATGGTAGTGGGGAGGATTCGATCCCTGGCTTGACGTAAAGTATAAGGTTACATTCATTGACTTCAAACGATATTATGTCTCTCGAAAAATATTAAACAAATAAATCACCATTTTGTTGATGAAGAGTTCATTTTCGTTAAAAATACCTTGCAAGAAGTTTAGATCTGGCTTGAAAGACACAACAAATGAAGTTTTACTTTGGCTTGGAAAACGCAACAAATACAATTGTACAGTTTGATACTTACTATATACATATTAATCTTATCTCCATCACTAATGCTACATGGCAGCTTAGTTCAATAAAGGGCAGGGACTAAGCTGCCATGCAACTTCAAAAGTTCTCAATTTCAAACTTGAAACATGTCGAGTCTTCCATGAGCTACGAAAGGGATACGAAACAATTTTATTTTGTTTCTACTTTGAAGGTTCAATGCGAGATTCTAACACGATTAAGGACATATGTAAATGTGAAAGAAGGTTGAATTGCATGGAACTAGAATTGTAGGTGGAATTCTTTTTGGAGCCTATTATTATTACTAGATCATGAAATAACTAACATATTGTAAAATCTTAATTTAATAAATTTAATTTAAGTCATCATCACCAACATTAATAGTAAGATAGGATCAAAATGTCGTACCCTTTCTTAATTCATACAAAAGATGTAACATCTTTGAATTATTCTCCATGGATATATACATATATGGATACACTATTAAGTAAAGTTAAATATAATATTGAATTGTAAAATTCTAAAACATATAAATATTTAATATATATTAAATATGATATATATACTAATATTAATATTAGTGTAGCTTTAAAGTTAAATGTGATATTAAATTCTAAAATATATAAATATTTAATATATAATATGTTATTATAATATCTAATATATATTTAATATGATATGTTGTTATATATTCAATAAGAGTATTTTAAACATTTTTGTTTTTGTTTTTGTTTTTTTATATTTTTTTTATTTGATTTGATTGGTTAAATTTGGATTTTTAAGCATGTTGAATTTATTTATGCATTTAAAAATGTAATTTAAACAATAAAAAATAACAATTTTGTAATAAAAACTCAAAAGATAAAACACTTAGCCAACCTATTCAATATGATATATTATTAAAATGTTAATATAAAATTAAAGTTAAATATAATATCAAATTTTAAAATTCTTAGACATATAAATAAATATGTTATTAGAATGTCAATGTAGGTTCTAGATATTATGTCTTTCTTGACACTAAAATGTGATTAAGATATTTGTTAGAAATTGAAGATTACATTTAATTAAATCAAAACTTTAAAGGTTAAAATTTTAAATATTGAAATTTTAATTATAAAATTAATATTTTATAAAAGTTCTTTTATAAAAGTTTTTGTGTTTAATTTTTAAATATTTTTAAACAACATTTTTTTATGGTAAATACTTTATTATTATTTTGTTAAAAAAATTTAAAACAATAATTTTTTATTGTAAATATTTTATTATTATTTTGTTAAAAGAAACACAGTAGTTTTTAAATTTCCTGGTTTTCGAAACTATGATCTCCTCCTACGTTAAGTCTCTCAAGCTTGCCCCCCTCAATATTTGTAAAAAAAATGGATGAGATTTCAAAAGTGGTCGTTCACCCCTCTTCGACTCAACCCTTGGCGCTCGGACTGACAAAAAACGAGTTGATAGGGTAGTTCATTGGTCTATGGCCCTCTCCAAAATCCATGCACCATTGGATAGATATAAACTGGAGGAAAATGATCCAGGGACAAATGTCTGTGACTTTCTTTGGTAAGGGTTTATTTGCTTTCGTTTTTGAAAAAAAAGAAGATAGAGATTTAATCTTTCACATCATTTCATATTTCATGGGAGCAAGAGGAATGTACCTCAACAAATGGACTCCGGATTTTAGTCCAAAAAAATATATTGGAATAGATTTTTGTTTCTCCCTCTGCATTTTTGGAATGATGAAACCCTAAAAAACATGGGAAACTCACTGGGAAATATATCGATCGTGATGAACCATGAGAAGGGCTTCAAGCTTGTGCTAGATTTTGTGTGGAAGTGGATCTGGAAAAAGGACTACTAGAGGCGATTCAACAGACCTTGGACAACTGGTCTTATATACAACATGTTGATTATGAACAAATCCCATTCAAATGCAAAGCATGTCACAAATACAAGAACTTTGCGAAAATTTGCTCACAAGACAAAGAATCCTAGTCGCAAGAGCCGAATTGGGACCAATGGAAACAATCGAAAAGGAAAAAAACTAATGGGAAGGATGCTTCATCGAATCCCCCACAAGGCTGGGGAGAAAATCCCACATCTCCATGAGATCGATCCCCAAATCGAGGAGAAAATATTGAATCTCATAGGGACCATCAGGAAGGAAATGAAAAGAGGAGACAAGAAGAAGCAGAAAAAGAAAATAGAAAAGGAAAAGAGAAAAAAATTATGATCTCAAGCGAGGATGATACAGTTAAATCAGTATCGTACCCCATCCCATATATTCCTATCCTCTTTGAGGAAGACCAACAATAAAATTCTGAAAGTGATTCAGAATTAGAGGTCACCCAGTCATCCACAACTAAAAAGCAGGAAGAAAATCTAATAGAAACAAAAGGGAATCGACAACATATTGGGAGAAGGAATTAGGAATCCAAAAAACTCTAGAGGAAGCACTAAGGAAAGAGATAAAATCAGGTAAAAACAATGCATCCCATCACAAGGGAGCAACTTCTCATCCCTCTAAAGGGGGGCCCCAAAAAAACATTGGTAAATGATGAAAGTTGTCTACTGGAATTGTAGAGGTTTAGGGAGCAGGGAAAAAAAGAAGAAGTAAGAAAGCTCTTAAGAGTAGAAAATCCCTCAATTCTTCTACTCCATGAGACAAAAATGAGGGATCAAGAAACCCTCCAAGAAATGCAAAAAAATTGGAAAAAAAGGAGAAGGAAAAGCAATTATTTCAAGGGGTGCTTCAGGAGGGCTCTGTACAATATGGAACAGAGAGGAATTCACCCTAGAGGATCATTTTCAATCTCAATTCTCGATGATGGATTCTCTCTCTAGGAAATCCACAGGTAAGATCTACACAATTATCAAAGTTTATATGCCAAATAATTACTTGGAAAAAGTTGAGTGCTAGGGTTCCCTTCTAGATCTAGCAAATGAAAATCTCCCCCAAAATATGATTATAGCAGGGAATTTTAATACTACGAGAGGCCTAAAATAAAAATGACGAGGATCCATAGTGAGAGATCAATACAGAGAAAAAATCGGCGATCTTATCTCGGATCTAGATCCATTCGATGTCCCCCCTTTCAAAGGACAATATACTTGGAATAATAGAAGAGCATGGCCATGTCATATTGCTGCCAGGCTCGACCACTTCCTAATAAGTAGCTCCTTTCTCGCACTCCTAGAGTCAACCTCTTCAATGATCCTTCCTTGGGCAGGTTTGGATCACCTCCCTATCTCGTTGGTTTTTGAAACACAGAAGAATTGGGGTCCCATTTATTTCATATTTAACCCCTTTTGGATGGATCACCCATATTTCTTCCCCAATGTGGCGCGAGTCTAGAACTAATGGATCACCGGATCCCTTGTGTTCATTTGGGAGCAGAAATTGAAGCTGGTCAAAGAGACTCTCAAATCCTAGGCAAAACTCTCCTTGAGACCACTCCAACTCAAGGTCATGGAAAAAAAGCTACAACTAGAAAAAATTCAAGGGGATATGGAGACAAAATAAGTCCAGCAAACAAAAATAATGTCTGAACAAAAGGAGAACAAGGAGTACATCCAATCTTTAAAAGAAGAAGAAATCACTTGGAGATTAAAATCTAGAAGCCTATGGCTGCAAGCAGGAGATAAAAATACTTCTTTCTTTCATAGACAAATGTCAAAGGAAAGATAGTGGAAAAATCAAATCTCAGAAATAAAAACTCAGAGGGGAGATATCATAAAAGAGTTTGACCAAATAAAGAAACAAACCACAAGGCACTTCTCTAAGCTGTACACTTCATAGAGAAACTCAGAGGAAGATTTAAGTGACTCGCTCCTCACTCACATTCCAATCAAAATCTTTGAAGAAGACAATTACAAGCTTAATCAACAAATTGGAGAAGAAGAAATCCTAAAATCAATCAATCAATTCCATCTTGACAAAGCCCCAGGCCCGAATGGGTTCACTGTTCACTTCTATAAACGATGTTGGTCCATAATCAAACTATACTTTATCATAACGATCAGATACATGCACAAATAAAAAAGAATGGGAGGTGCCACCAACTCCTCTTTTTAAGTGCTCATACCGAAATAAATTGGAGCGAACTCTCTAGACAGATTTAGACCTATCTCTCTCTTTAATATTTCGTATAAAATTATGGCTAAAATTGTTGCTAATCGACTGACTCCTCTTCTCAGATCTCTAATACTCCCCAATTAAAGAGGATTTGTGGTAGGCAAAGAATTTGGGACAAATTCATCCTAGTGCAGGAAGTAATCCGCTCAAGCAACTCCCGAGGGGATTCACGTATGGCAATTAAATTGGATATGGAAAATGATTTCGAAAAAGTAGAGCATGAATTTCATTTCAAAGGGATGCAATAGTTTGGATTCAACCAAGAATTCCTATCTTGGATCGAGTCCTGCATTTTTAACCCTTGGATATCCCCTCTCATAAATGGAAGACCAACCCCCTTATTTAAGGCCTCCAGAGGTCTAAGACAGGGATGCACTCTCTCCCCCTTTCTTTATGTGCTCATGGAAGAATATCTTAACAAAAGACTAGAATGGGAATGCACAAATGGAACAATTCCTAGTCTCAAAATAGCTCAAGGGGTAAAGAGAATAAATCACTCCCAATTCGTTGATGATACGGTATTATTAAGTGGAGCCTCTAAAGTAATGGCAAGAAGAATAAAGAAGGTCTTGGATATCTTCCTCTAAGATTTAGGAGGTCTTTTGAATAAGGTCAAAAGTCAAATCTATGTGTGGAATGTCTCGGCTCATAGTCGCATAGGTATTGCTCAAATCCACGGCTTTTCTATCTCAAATGATTGGAAAAATTTAAGTACCTTGGCCTCCCTATTTGCTTAAAGTCGCTCCAGGAGAATATTGGCAAATAATTCTTCAGAAAACCAAAGAAAAGATGGATTCCTGGGGGACAAGGTGGCTTAATCTAGATGGGCATGTGGTTCTAATTAAATAATTTATGTCCTCTTTACCCCTCTTCCAATTCTTCTCCCTCTTGGCACCCAAGGGTGTTATGAAAGATATGGCTCAACTCATTCGCAAATTTCTCTGGCAAGGCGGAAAGTCCAACACCAAAAGGTTTCACTTAGTAAATTGGAATATAGTCTCCTCTCCTAAAGATAGTGGGGGGCTTGGAATCAAAGATCCTAACGTGGTCAATTTAGCTATGTGAGCCAAGCTACTTTGGAGACTAATAATGGGCCAAAAGGAATGGTGGAAATCATCCATAACCAAAAAATACAACTTGGGTGMCAGAAAAAGATGCTTGGATTCTATCCCAGAAAGTCGGCCTGGTTCACAGATTTGGAAACTTTTTCGAACCTCAATTCCCTTCTATAAAGAACATCTCTCGTGGATTCTCAGAAATGGAAAAATGACCAGGCTCTGGCAAGATACGATCTCGGGAACCGATCTCATATCTCGAGCATAAGAGATTGCCAATTTGAAAAGATGGATGATTTTAGAACACAAAGCTACTCTTTTTGATATCTCCTCTTGGAAAGAGTATGGCTCCTAGAAGGAATGGAGGCTAGGTGACTTCCCCGTCCACCTACATAACCAAGTCCATCTGCTGATATATTTTCTCAAAGGGGCAACCCCTTTACACTGTGACATACAGAACAATTGAGGATGGGGATCTGTTGGTTACTCAATGAAAGAAGGCTACAAAACCTTACTTTCCAATTCAAGGAACCTCCTCATCTCAGCTAAATGGAAAAACATATGGAGTTCGGATGCCCTACCCAAAATAAACATCTTCATCTGGACTCTAACTCATGGAAAAATATTAACGAGAGAAAATTTGATGAAAATAGGATTCCACGGTCCTTTCACATGTGCTCTCTGTCAAAGAAATCAAGAATCAAACCAACATCTCTTTTGGGAGTGTCCCTTTTCTATAAAAGTTTAAGAACCTGTTTACAGAGAAACGATCCACCAGATAAGGTGGCCCTCTAATTATATCTCTTTCTTGGGACATTGAGAAATATATTACCAAGGATCCTTTCATGGAAAGCCAATTTTCAAAAGGTTGTGGAAATCCATGCCCAAATTTGTGTGTTGGCAGATTTGGCTAGCTAGAAATAAATTTATATTCCAGAATAAAAACTCTCAACCTCAAAGCGTTTCATTTAAGGCCACAACCCAACTAACATAGGTAATGAACATAAAAAATCCGAGCATAGAGGATCTGAATAATTGGAACACTTCTGAGAAGGCTTGGATCTAGAAATTCAATCTTCATCTTCATCATAGTCCTTATTCTTTGCAGCGATCTTGCTGGCAACTTCATTCTTCCTTCAAATTTGACCACTAGATCCAAATCCAACCAAATCACACTATGTGCTTTGATGGAGCTTCTAAAGGAAACCTGGGGGAGGTAGGTGCGGGGAGGGGTTCTCTTTGAACTCGGAGGAAAAATAACCTTGAATTTCTACCGGAATCTAGGGAAGGAAACTAACAATAAATCTGAAGCTTATGCCCTTCTAAAAGGTATTCATTTGGCAAAGAATCGACAAATTCAAACTCTAAACGTAGTAGGAGATTTGAAGAGGATCATAAGAATGATGATCCTAGGTCCCAATCCAAAAAATATGAGTCTAAAAAGGGTCATAGACAGAATCTACCTCTTCTCAAGG
>JASDQU011029492.1:37895-49123 GCA_032191745.1 Picea mariana
ATTAGTCAAAATACTTGGGAATATAGCAATCAGTTCATGGTCGACCAGTTTTAGTTTAATTTTTAATTTTTTTTTAATTTTCCAAAGTTTAACATAATAGTTTGTATTTTTTCAATTAAATAATAAAATTAATATTATTTCTCTGTATTGTTATTGGATATAAAATTGAGAATTTTATTCTACAACTGACGGCGGAGGTCTATCAACATTTACGTTTGATAATAGTTTTCCATAGTTGATGCGGATTTTAATTTTGTGTCAGTGTCCGACATCAACTAGTAAGTATTAGCTGACCATGTATCCCATGTCAGCGTCGTTGATTTGATTTCATCCCGGTGACGCCAGCCGTCCCCTGAGGCAAATCGAAGAGGTCTTCTTTGGCAGCGCAGGCGAAGGGTAGGTGGGGAACCGTAACGAGGGGACCGGGATTCGAACCATCACTGCTAGGAAGCACGACAAAGTTCTGCGCGAGTTCAATTATGCCTAAATCGGGCGTTAAATAAATCTACGCTAACATAGCCGGAGCAACAACAACGTCAAACCGTAATACAAGTGGCGGTCAACACAGTCAGCCCCTATTATTTGCTCATTGCTCGAAACACACGCAAGTCAGGTGTGAAAGTTCAATGCGAGATGATGGAGCTTCGGGTTAACTGTTGCGATGGCGAATAATGCTTTAAAATAAAGCTATTCGGGGAGCAATTGCTCAAACAAACCAACTGACAAGAACTCTGTGCAGTGAAAGGTTGGTAGGTTGCATTAAAAAATATGGCGATTACTCAGGGAATTGAGAGGATATTGGGCAGTTCGTTGACTGTTAGAGGCTGAAGCTCTCTGTTGTACCCGCCTCGATCTCTCGCATTGCAAAGGAAATCAACAATGGTTGTTGCTCTATTTCAAAAATAGAGAAAAATTCATAAATATATTCGTAGTACTGAAAATAAGAAAGGCATTCAGAGGGTTTGGTTTTTTCGTTAAGATCACAGGGATTTTGAGCTGGTGATATTGGTATGGATGGAATTTGGGGTAAAAGTTATAAACATGGTAGTAGGGAGGATTCGATCCCTGGCTTGACGTAAAGTATAAGGGTACATGCATTGACTTCAAACGATATTATGTCTCTTGAAAAATATTAAGCAAATAAATCACCATTTTGTTGATGAGGAGTTCATTTCCGTTAAAGAAACCTTGCAAGAAGTTTAGATCTGGCTTGGAGGACACAACAAATGAAGTTTTGCTTTGGCTTGGAAAACACAACAAATGCAGTTGTACGGTTTGATACTTACTAATACATATTAATCTTATCTCCATCACTAATGTTACATGGCAGCTTAGTTCAATAATGGGCAGGGACTAAGCTGCCATGCAGCTCCAAGAGCTCTCAATTTCAAACTTGAAACATGTCGAGTCTTCCATGAGCTACGAAAGGGATACGAAACAATTTTATTTTGTTTCTACTTTGAAGGTTCAATGCGAGATTCTAACACGGTTAAGGGCATCGTGTAGGGATGTAAATGTGAAAGAAGGTTGAATTGCATGGAACTAGAATTGTAGGTGGAATTCTTTTTGGAGCCTATTATTATTACTAGATCATGAAATAACTAACATATTTTAAAATCTTAATTTAATAAATTTAATTGAAGTCATCATCACTAACATTAATAGTAAGATAGGATCAAAATACTCTTTCTTAATTCATACAAAAGATGTAACATCTTTGAATTATTCTCCATGGATATATACATATATGGATACATTATTAAGTAAAGTTAAATATAATATTGAATTGTAAAATTCTAAAATATATAAATATTTAATATGATGATGATGATGATTAACGTCCACTAAGATCTAATTGGTCTATCAGACCTAATATATATTAAATATGATATGATATGTTGTTATATATTCAATATGAGTATTCTAAACAATTTTTTTTGTTTTTTGTTTATTTATATTTTTTTTATTTGATTTGAGTAATTAAATTTGGATTTTTAAACATGTTGAATTCATTTATGCATTTAAAAATGCAATTTAAACAATAAAAAATAACGATTTTGTCAAGATTTACATTTCTGAAAAAAAACCCAAAAGATAAAACACTTAACCAACCTATTTAATATGATATATTATTAAAGTGTTCATATAAGATTAAAGTTAAATATACTATAAATTTTAAAATTCTTAAACATATAAATAGATATATTATTAGAATGTCAATGTAGGTTCTAGATATTATGTCTTTCCTGACACTAAAATGTGATTAAGATATTTGTTATAAATTGAAGGTTACAATTACTTAAATCAAAACTTTAAAGGTTAAAATTTTAATTGAATTTAAATTTTAAATATTGAAATTTTAATTATAAAATTAATATTTTATAAAAGTTCTTTTATAAAAGTTTTTGTGTTTTAATTTTTAAATATTTTTAAACAACATTTTTTATGGTAAATACTTTATTACTATTTTGTTAAAAAAAAATTAAAACAATAATTTTTTATTGTAAATATTTTATTATTATTTTGTTAAAAGAAACATAATAGTTTTTAAATTTCTTGGTTTTTGAAACTATGATCTCCTCCTATGTTAAGTCTCTCAAGCTTGCCCCCTCAATATTTGTAAAAAAATGGATGAGATTCCAAAAGTGGTCGTTCACCCCTCTTCGACTCAACCCTTGGCGCTCAGACTGGCAAAAAACGAGTTGATAGGGTAGTTCACTGGTCTATGGCCCTCTCCAAAATCCATGCACCATTGGATAGATTTAAGCTGGAGGAAAATGATCCAAGGACAAATGTCTGTGACTTTCTTTGGTAAGGGTTTATTTGCTTTCGTTTTTGAAAAAAAAGAAGATAGGGATTTAATCTTTCACAGCATTCCATATTTCATGAGAGCAAGAGGAATGTACCTCAACAAATGGACTCTGGATTTCAGTCCAGAAAAATATATTGGATTAGATTTTTGCTTCTCCCTCTGCATTGTTGGAATGATGAAACCCTAAAAAACATGGGAAACTCGTTGGGAAATATATCAATCGTGTTGAACCATGAGAAGGGCTTCAAGCTTGTGCTAGATTTTGTGTGGAAGTGGATTTGGAAAAAGGACTACTAGAGGCGATTCAACAGACCTTGGACAATTGGTCCTATATACAACATGTTGATTATGAACAAATCCCATTCAAATGCAAAGCATGCCACAAATACAAGAACTTTGCGAAAATTTGCCCACAAGCCAAAGAATCCCAGTCATAAGAGTCGAATCTGGACCAATGGAAACAATCGAAAAGGAAAAAAACTAATGGTAAGGATGCTTCATCAAATCCCCCACAAGGCTAGGGAGAAAAACCCACATCTCCATGAGATCGATCCCCAAATCGAGGAGAAAATATTGAATCTCATAGGGACCATCAGGAAGGAAATGAAAAGAGGAGACAAGAAGAAACAGAAAAAGAAAATAGAAAAGGAAAAGAGAAAAAATTATGATCTCAAGCGAGGATGATACAATTAAATCAGTATCGTACCCCATCCCATAGATTCCTATCCTCTTTGAGGAAGACCAACAAGAAAATTCTGAAAGTGATTCAGAATTAGAGGTCACCCAGTCATCCACAACTAAAAAGCAGGAAGAAAATCTAACAGAAACAAAAGGGAATCGACAACATATTGGGAGAAGGAATTAGGCATCCAAAACACTCTAGAGGAAGCACTAAGGAAAGAGATAAAATTAGGTAAAAACAATGCATCTCATCACAAGGGAGCAACTTCTCATCCCTCTAAAGGGGGGGGGGGGCAAAAAAACATTGGTAAATGATGAAAGTTGTCTCCTAGAATTGTAGAGGTTTAGGGAGCAGGGAAGAAAACCCCTCAATTCTTCTACTCCATGAGACAAAAATGAGGGATCAAGAAACCCTCCAAGAAATGCAAAAAAACTGGAAAAAAAGGAGAAGGAAAAGCAATTATTTCAAGGGGTGCTTCAGGAGGGCTCTGTACAATATGGAACATAGAGGAATTCACCCTAGAGGATCATTTTCAATCTCAATTCTCGATGATGGCTTCTCTCTCTGGGAAATCCACATGTAAGATCTACACAATTATCAAAGTTTATATGCCAAATAATTACTTGGAAAAAGGTGAGTGCTAGGGTTCCCTTCTAGATCTAGCAAATGAAAATCTCCCCCAAACTATGATTATAGCAGGGGATTTTAATACTACAAGAGGCCTAAAAGAAAAATGACGAGGATCCATAGTGAGAGATCAATACAGAGAAAAAATTGGTGATCTTATCTCGGATTTGGATCTATTCGATGTCCCCCCTTTCAAAGGACAATATACTTGGAATAACAGAAGAGCATGGCCATGCCATATTGCTGCCAGGCTCAACCATTTTCTAATAAGTAGCTCCTTTCTCGCACTCCCAGAGTCAACCTCTTCAATGATCCTTCCTTGGGCAGGTTTGGATCACCTCCCTATCTCGTTGGTTTTTGAAACACAGAAGAATTGGGGGCCCATTCATTTCATATTTAACCCCTTTTGGATGGATCACCCATATTTCTTCCCCAATGTGTCGTGAGTCTAGAACTAATGGATCATTGGATCCCTTGTGTTCATTTCGGAGCAGAAATTGAAGCTGATGAAAGAGACTCTCAAATCCTAGGCAAAACTCTCCTTGAGACCGCTCCAACTCAAGGTCATGGAAAAAAAGCTACAACTAGAAAAAATTCAAGGGGATATGAAGACAAAATAAGTCCAGCAAACAAAAATAATGTCTAAACAAAAGGAGCACAAGGAGTACATCCAAGCTTTAAAAGAAGAAGAAATCACTTGGAGATTAAAATCTAGAAGCCTATTGCTGCAAGTAGGAGATAAAAATACTTCTTTCTTTCATAGACAAATGTCAAAGGAAAGATAGTGGACAAATCAAATCTCAGAAATAAAAACTCAGAGGGGAGATATCATAAAAGAGTTTGACCAAATAAAGCAACAAACCACAAGGCACTTCTCTAAGTTGTACACTTCATAGAGAAACTCAGAGGAAGATTTAAGTGACTCACTCCTCACTCACATTCCAATCAAAATCTCTGAAGAAGATAATTACAAACTTAATCAACAAATTGAAGAAGAAGAAATCCTAAAATCAATCAATCAATTCCATCTTGACAAATCCCTAGGCCCGAATGGGTTCACTCTTCACTTCTATAAACGATGTTGGTCCATAATCAAACTAGACTTTATCATAACGATCAGATATGTGCACAAATAAAAAAGAATGGGAGGTGCCACCAACTCCTCTTTTTTAGTGCTCATACCGAAATAAATTGGAGCGAACTCTCTAGACAGATTCAGACCTATCTCTCTCTTTAATATTTCATATAAAAGTATGGCTAAAATTGTTGCTAATCGACTGACTCCTCTTCTCAGATCTCTAATACTCCCTAATTAAAGAGGATTTGTGGCAGGCAAAGAATTTGGGACAAATTCATCCTAGTGCAGGAAGCAATCCACTCAAGCAACTCCCGAGGGGATTCACGTATGGCAATTAAATTGGATATGGAAAATGATTTCGATAGAGTAGAGCATGACTTTCGTTTCAAAGGGATGCAATAGTTTGGATTCAACCAAGAATTCCTATCTTGGATCGGGTCCTACATTTTTAACCCTTGGATATCCCCTCTCATAAATGGAATACCAACCCCCTTATTTAAGGCCTCCAGAGGTCTAAGACAGGGATGCACTCTCTCCCCCCTTCTTTATGTGCTCATGGAAGAATATCTTAACAAAAGACTAGAATGGGAATGCACAAATGGAACAATTCCTAGTCTCAAAATAGCTCAAGGGGTAAAGAGAATAAATCACTCCCAATTCATTGATGATACTGTATTATTAAGTGGAGCCTCTAAAGTAATGGCAAGAAGAATAAAGTAGGTCTTGGATATCTTCCTCTAAGATTTAGGAGGTCTTTTGAATAAGGTCAAAAGTCAAATCTATGTGTGGAATGTCTCGGCTCACAGTCGCATAGGTATTGCTCAAATCCACAACTTTGCTATCTCAAATGATTGGAAAAACTTTAAGTACCTTGGCCTCCCTATTTGCTTAAAGTTGCTCCAAGAGAATATTGGCAAATAATTCTTCAGAAAACCAAAGAAAAGATGGATTCCTGGGGGACAAGGTGGCTTAATCTAGCTGGGCATGTGGTTCTAATTAAATAATTTATGTCCTCTTTACCCCTCTTCCAATTATTCTCCCTCTTGTCACCCAAGGGTGTTATGAAAGATATGGCTCAACTCATTCGCAAATTTCTTTGGCAAGGCGGAAATTCCAACACTAAAAAGTTTCACTTAGTAAATTGGAATATAGTCTCCTCTCCTAAAGCTAGTGGGGGGCTTGGAATCAAAGATCCTAAAGTGGTCAATTTAGCTATGTGAGCCAAGCTACTTTGGAGACTAATAATGGGCCAAAAGGAATGGTGGAAATCATCCATAACCAAAAAATACAACTTGGGTGCCAGAAAAAGATGCTTGGATTCTATCCCAGAAAGTCGGCCTGGTTCACAGATTTGGAAACTTTTTCGAACCTCAATTCCCTTCTATAAAGAACATCTCTCGTGGATTCTCGGAAATGGAAAACTAACCAGGCTCTGGCAAGATACGATCTCGGGAACCGATCTCATATCCCGAGCATAAGAGATTGCCAATTTGAAAAGATGGATGATTTTAGAACACAAAACTACTCTTTTTAATATCTCCTCTTGGAATGAATATGGCTCCTAGAAGGAATGGAGACTAGGTGACTTCCCCGTCCACCTGCAGAATCAGGTCCATCTGCTGATATATTTTCTCAAAAGGTAAACCCCTTTACACTATGACATACAGGGCAATTGAGGATGGGGATCTATTGGTTACTCAATGAAAGAAGGCTACAAAACCTTACTTTCCAATTCAAGGAACCTCCTCATCTTAGCTAAATGGAAAAACATATGGAGTTTAGATGCCCTACCCAAAATAAACATCTTCATCTGGACTCTAACTCATGGAAAAATATTAACGGGAGAAAATTTGATGAAAAGAGGATTCCACGGTCCTTTCACATGTGCTCTTTGTCAAAGAAATCAGGAATCAAACCAACATCTCTTTTGGGAGTGTCCCTTTTCTATAAAAGTTTGAGAATCTGTTTACAAAGAAATGATCCACCAGATAAGGTGGCCCTCTAATTATAGCTCTTTCCTGGGACGTTGGGAAAGATATTACGAAGGATCCTTTCATGGAAAGCCAATTTTCAAAAGGTTGTGGAAATCCATGCCCAAATTTGTGTGTTGGCAGATTTGGCTAGCCAGGAATAAATTTATATTCCAGGATAAAAACTCTCAACCTCAAAGCGTTTCATTTAAGGCCACAACCCAACTAACATAGGTAATGAACATAAAAATCTGAGCATAGGGGATCCAAATAATTGGAACACTTTTGAGAAGGCTTGGATCTAGAAATTCAATCTTCATCTTCATCATAGTCCTTATTCTTTGCAGCGATCTTGTTGGCAACTTCATTCTTCCTTCAAATTTGACCACTAGATCCAAAACCAACCAAATCACACTATGTGCTTTGATGGAGCTTCTAAAGGAAACCTGGGGGAGGTAGGTGCGGGGAGGGGTTCTCTTTGAACTCGGAGGAAAAATAACATTGAATTTCTATCAGAATCTAGGGAAGGAAACTAACAATAAATCTGAAGCTTATGCCCTTCTAAAAGGTATTCATTTGGCAAAGAATCAACAAATTCAAACTCTGAACGTAGTAGGAGATTTGAAGACGATCATAATAATGATGATCCTGGGTCCCAATCCAAAAAATATGAGTCTAAAAAGGGTCATAGACAAAATCTGCCTCTTATCGAGGACCTTGAAGATAAATTTTTTTCATGTCGTTAGAGGTAATAATGTTGAGGCTGATAAAATGGCCAACTTGGCCATAGGAAAACCACCTGAAACTTTAGGAGTGGATGATGAGGAGTGTATACCCCACCCCCCCGCCCCTCCCCCCTTAATGATCGTCTCACCCAATATGACTAGGACTCACCATGCACTAGGGATTTCAGGGGGAAAACGTAGAACCTGCATGCGACCCGACATGTGGAGAAGGCAATTGGAAGGAGATAAGGCATGGCAGGTGATAAATCATGCTAACAGGAAATGGTACACCCACTTCATCATGGAAAGGGATGGTAACTACACCCGCTCAGTTGAACTCGTGGGGAGGAGGCAGATGAAAGATCTGGATTAGATG
This sequence comes from Picea mariana, assembly GCA_032191745.1. Lineage (NCBI taxonomy): Eukaryota > Viridiplantae > Streptophyta > Pinopsida > Pinales > Pinaceae > Picea > Picea mariana. The sequence goes on from JASDQU011029492.1 coordinate 46,166, forward strand.
GACTGAGTGTGTAGAAGGATCGATGTAGCGTGGAGACGTTTGTTTGATGACAACTTCATACCTTTGTTTTGGTTTTCGAAAGATCCAAGTACAGTGACCAACGCAAGTCGAGTACTTCCCAGATCTTCTCATCATTCTGTGAATTGGGTCCTTCCTTGTCTGTCTATCATGAATTCGCCTGTGTTTGTGATTTGGGGGGTTATAAATCAATGCTCTTGGCCTGACTCCCCTGTATTGTGGTCTTCTCGAACTCTCCCTGGGTTTATTCTGGTGTATGTCCTCTGCTCCTTCCTTGATATCTCTTTTTCGTCCCCTCTGAACCTCCTCTTTTCTCTGTGTTTTCCAGCTCAGCTCTACCTGGGCGAAGTTTCTTCCCTTTCCACTCTAGGTCCCTTTGATTCCCCGTCCACTCTCGGGTTTTGGTGTGTACCCCCTCACCCCACTCTTGTCAAGTGTCACCACCCTGTTAGCAACATGGATAACAGGCATAATTCTCTCAAGGTGCCAAGGGCCACGAACTCTTTGGATTATATTGTAGGGAAAGGACAACATGATTCAGAGAATGAATGTTCAGGATGCCAAGGAATGACAATTCATCTGGGATCAATCGGCTCCACGATGACTTTTGAGCTGGAAACTCTCTCACAACACCGACATCTCGTTGAAATATTGCATGAGGAAGTGTTCGCCCAACACAACCAAATTGAGGACCAACGCAGTCAAATGGAGAACCTGCAAGGACATCTGGATCAGATGGAGAACAACTCTAAGCAACCCAACACCCCCGACAACACTCAGGAAGCTTCAAGAAATCTCTCAACAGCCATTGTGAATCAATTTCCCGACCTCGACGAGCCAACAATGGATGCAAATTGGGAGTAGCATGAGCATCTTGAGGTCAAAAAGGAACCAGGTGGCTGATACTATAATCTTTAAAAGTTATGTTTTGTTTAACAATATGCATAAATGGAGTTTTTTATAGGCTGTATTCCACGAAATACAACAAAAATTTCATAATTAGGAAAGTTGGCAAATCTGTGGACACAAATTTTATAACAATAGTCTCAAATTTCAAAGAAACTTAATATTGAAAGCCTAACGATACCCTTTTTTTACTACAGTGGATTTATCCACACCCTTTTAATACAAAAATTCCCAGTTTTTTTATATAAAAATATCCACGTAAACACACCCTCATGTCTATGAAGCACTATCATTTAAGTATTCACTTTACAAAATTGAAGTGTAACTATTAAACTCAAGATTTTTTATTTTTCACCATAATTACCACATTACTAGACAAAATCTAATTCTTATATACAAAAATTAAATACAACCTCGATTATCTTTTAAAAGACTTGTTCAAATAGACAAATTGCACAAGATAAGATATATACAAGTAATAGTATTTTAATCCAATTAGTAGTCTAATGTGGCAACTGCCGTGTCAACAAATTCTATCCTTATTAGTGAAACAAACATCCCTTATCCTTATTAGTGAAATAAGCGTTGAACACTCATGTGAATTGATAAAGTATCGTGATTAACCATTAATAGGATGTATAAAATTCAACAAACTTATGTTTGAAAAATATTATATATAATTAATACAATTTAATATTTAAATAATTAAATTTAATAATTTATAATTTTATAATTTTTATTAATATAATCATAATCAGATAAAAAATTTTTCATAAAAACCTATCAAATTCAATTTTAATATTTGAAATTTTTTTATAAGTAAAAAATAAAATAAAAAGTCAAATTCAAACATATAATAATATAAATAAAAAGCAATTTAAACATTCAATAAAAAGAGAAACCATAAAATATAAATTTCAACCCCAAAAAAGTGTCTTCACATTTGATTACAACTTATAAAACAAAGAATTGTACACATAAAATGATCTCACAAGGTACATTATTGTTTTCTGCATACGTCCAATTTAAATATTCTTTTGGCTTTTGTTTCTTCGATTGTCCAACATAACTGTTACAAAATGTAGACTGGCCCTTCCAATCTGATCTTTTCAACTCCATTCTGGACTAACCAGCAAAACATTTTATCAATACAGTTTCAGAAAACCAATACGAAAACAATACATATATCATCACTGAAAGGAACACAAAATGCCCAACAAACCTTCACGCCCGAAATACCGTGCAGACATTACATCTGTTTGCAAATAAATAAATAAATAACTTAGAAGGAGGTTACTATCAGGCTGCTTGTTATTTTGCATTAAAAAAACTCAAAGATCTATAAAATAAGCAATTTAGACCACGAAAACAGTATGCCTCGTTCAAACAAGATATCTCTCTATTCAGCCACTTGGGAGAAGTAATGTTAATGGATGATTTTAATGTAAGGATAGCTAACAACCAATCTCTCGAGCAATGAAGAAAGAGGGGAAAACAATCCCTTATGGTTGGAAGAGAGAGGAGATCAATCATGGGAAAGAGATTCACAAGATGGCAATGGGGGCCTAACACACTTTGGGGCAGGATTACTACGACTTTGTAGTTTGTTTGGAATGATTATCTGCAATGGAATGAGAGGATGGCCAGCTTCATGCCCTCAAAGTTTTGCTGCTAGAGTGTTGAAGTTTGATATAGGTGATTGTCCTATTGAAATGAAATATGATCATTCCCCCCTATTGGTTAAGCTAGACTTCCCTGTTGGTCCACACAATAATCAAATCTTTGGCATACAAAAGAAAAATCTTTCCAAAGGCAAAATCCTCATGAATTAGTAAAATAGGGGAAGATTTAGTGTTGCTCTTAAGCACTAGTTTCAGGTTATAAAGTACAATGGGGCAGATGAGACAATCAAAGAGACAGGTGGTCATGTTCATAGTAGTTTGTTGATCCCAACAATCCGCAAGGCCTTAAGTGCATGTAAAAGGTATCATCCCAAGAAGAGGGCTACAAGTACCTTTTCGGCAAATCCATGGT